>SJYW01053100.1:49645-69363 GCA_006410735.1 Raphicerus campestris
TGATCCATCCACACATTTCAGTCGTCTGCCTCTTTTCGTGTTTGTTTTGTATTTACAGCTGGTGACATTAAGTTCATATTCATGAAACAAGGTAACCGCTCAACATCTACTACAGGAAGGACGCCACACAAAATGGTGGGGCCTTGGAAGAGTCAAAAACGTCCATGATCTCAAAGGAACTTGTGGTTCAGGGTGCAAGTCAGATAAACAAGGAGAGGGACGTGTGCAGGGCATGATGGGAGTGGGGAGGAGAGGTGCCCGGGCTCCCAGTTCTGCCTGGAGGAGGGATGGGGAGTACAGTGGGGGAGACCCTTCACAGAGGAGGTTCAGGGGAACCTGAAATAGAAACGGTAATCCATCCAACAGACAAGAAGAGGAGGGAAATGATAGACTGCCATGGCAAGTACCAAGGCTCAGGAATATGGGAAATGTGGTAACTGTAGGGAAGTCCGGGTGGTTTTGAAAGGCTTGGAAAGCTGGCAGATTTGGTCTCCAAGTGCCATGGCTCACTGTCAGCTCAGAGTGTGGGTGGGGAGCACGTGTATCTGCAAAACTAACTCAGGGTCATATCTCAAAGGTTTTGAATGCCATGCCAAAGATCTGGGCAGTATCGTGTGTGAGGATGTGTGTGCATGTGTGATGGAAGGGTAGATATGTTCACTGAAGAATTTTGAGTAAATGAAAAACAATTTGTGTTCCATCAAGAGCTTTTCCACCAGTCCTGGCTGGTCCACTCTATCCCACTTGATACACTATTTCTTCCTTAAGCCGATCGTCCTGAAATGTCCTTCCTGGACAATGTCGAGTGTAATCCACTCCTCCTTGTTATTTTAACCTAAGCCCAGTTAATCAAGGCCAAGATTTTAATTGCATCAGGCAGCACAGGGCTGTAGCTGCATATTTTAAAAGGAGAATGGTTGCTGGGGATTGAGAAGAGAAAACCAAAGGGGCCTGTGCTTACGAGGCTGTCCAGTCTCTGTGCTTTCAGCTAGGCGTCTCTGGAGCACTTGCCAGCAGGCTTTGTAAAGATTTTGTTGAAAATCAACTTATGAATTCCTCCCTAATTGGCTTGGCCCAGGTCTAATCTGTTATTGGTGGAGCCAGCCTGGCTTCTATTACGCAGAGTGCTGAGGATTTCCGGCCCTGCTCCTAGCCTTGTGGAGGTTGGCTATTTTTAGAAGCCAGTCTTGCTGCTGGTGAAGGCTGGTATCACTGCATCCTCTGAAGTGACCCCAGAAGGCTGCCCATCTGATACAGCGTGTAGACCTCTGACAACAAAAAGCAAGTCTTGGAATTGACATTTGTATGCCAGAGAGTTATGGTTTTATACACTTCTTTTTCCTCTCCCCAAGATGAAACAAAGCTTCTTCTTTGTTCCTGCCTTTCTAAATGGATTCCTGGAAATGGGCCGTGTACCCGGTCCAAGCCGGTAACACCTGTGGCCATGGAACATCTTCAGAGGGTGGTTTCTCTTGGCCCCAGGACACCCTGGAGAAGCATCAGAGGAGGGACAGGGTGGTGGCGTCACTGGCCTTTGCTGAGTTCACCCTCTTAAGGTTGTCCGGTGTAAAACACACAGACATGCCTGGAAAAGGCAAGAGGAAGACCCAGTGTGGGGTTGGGATCATTTCTGGGCACTATTAGCACCGAGTAGACCCGAGACCTAGGACTGAGACCTGGTGATGGAGAGTTGGTGAAAGGGAAGATGCAAAGATCAGGGCAGCCCCTTCAGAGGACAAGGCTCAGGTCTGTCTTGGGAATTCATGAGGGAGGAAGCCAAGGAAGTGGAGAGCCCTAACTTTTCCTAAGATCCTGGAAGGAACGACATTGGATTTCTGAGTGCCATTTGCATGAGTGTGGAGAGGACAGGCTGTATCAGTTTATAGTCTCTCAGACGTAACCCACCCTGTCTCTCCCCCATCAGCCCTCACACTAAGTCCTCCAGGGGGCTTTGTAGAGTTTAAACAGTTCTGTTGGAGGAAGTCACTCATACAAACATCACCTCTATAGACCTGAGCTCATTAGAACCAAAGAGACCAACTTAGAGCCCCAGGAATAAGGACAGAGTCATCTATATCCTTAAATACAAACATGCATTTTACAAGCTTCAGAAAACTAGTCTGACATCTGTTTTGCTTTCCTCGTTAATTCCACCCCGTTCCACTCTCTACTTGCCCTCACCCCACCCCTGACTCTAAAGTGAATTCCTCAGCAAAGCCTGAATTAAGGGATGTGATAGACCCTGCATTTGGAGCTGGCTCCCAAAGCTTGCTTTGGAAGATTTCTTCTCCTGGAGAAGGAAATGGCAACTCACTCCAGTACTCTTGCCTAGAAAATCCCATGGATGGAGGAGCCTGCCAGGCTACAATCCATGGGGTCACAGAGTCAGACACAACTGAGCTACTTTACTTTCACTTTCACTTTCAGCCAGCTAGCTAGGCAGGCAGTTGTTCATCTCAAGGACCTGACCTAGACAAATCTGTGCGTTCTGGTATGTCTTGTCACCAACTGGTGGCTGCTGGTCTCCTAGAGCCCATGGGGAATCCCCTGGGCATCATGGACCATGGCTAGGATAGCACACCAGTTCAGGGAGAGCCATAGCTCTTGACCGTGGCCCAAGCAAACTGCCAGACCAAAACAGGTGTGCTGGTGAAGTTCCGTGCATTCTCTCTGTTTTGAAACTTCTGCTTTAGTTTTATTTCATTTTGTTAATTTAACTTTGGATCCTGGTTTTTCTCCTTTTTTAAAAAATTAATTAATTTATTTTTGGCTGTGCCAGGTCTTCACTGCTACATGGGCTTTTCTCTAGTTGCAGTGAATGAGGGCTAAATCTTCACTGAGGTGCCCAGGCTTCTCATTGCGGTGGCTTCTAGTTGCAGACGCAGGCTCTGGGGCATGTAAGCTCAGTAGCTGCGGCTCCTGGGCTCTAGAGCACGGGCTCAGTAATTGTGGCACATGGGCTTAGTTGCTCTGAGGCATGTGAGATCTTCCTGGATCAGGGATTGAACCCATATCCTGCACTGGCAGGAGGATTCTTTACCATTGAGTCACCTGTGAAGCCCCTGTTTTTTTCTTTCTTTACATGGATATCCTAGAATCTTGAAGGTTCTCCAAGAGAATGGGAATCACAGCACCACGGCAAATCAGACCTGAAGGGGATTTAAAGTGGTTTCTTCAATTTGAGCATGAAGATGCAGAAGCCCAGTGAAACAGAGACTTGCCTAAGGACTTGGGGCTAGTAAAAAACACATCCAGGGCTGGAAGTGAGACCTCTGACTCTCATTCAGTGTTTATACCTTAAATATGTGTCTGTTTAAGGTACACATATGCAGGATACATTGCAGCCATCTGTACTCCAGTAAGAATTAACAATACACAGGACAGGTATCACTGAACAGTTATTAAGTGACAGACGTTGTTCTGAGAACTTTATATATGCAATATTATTTACCCTTTTGTCAGCCTACTGGGTGGGTATTTTTACTGTTCTCAATTTGTAATTGCTTAATAACTTGCCTTGATAATTAGGGACCTCTTGGTGGTCCAGTGGCTAAGACTAGACTCCACATTCCCAATGCAGGGTGCCCAGGTCCAACTCCTAGTCAGAGAACTAGATTCCAGAAGCTGCAACTGAGAGCTTGTATGCCTCACTTAAAGATCCTGCATGTTGCAATGAAGACCTGGTGCAACTGAATAAATTAATAAATAAAATATTTTTTAAATAAGGAGGTGTTTTTTAATAATTTGTATATTTTTGTCTGAGCTGGGTCTTCATTGCTGTGTGGTTTTTCTCTATTGCAGTGAGCAAGGGCTACTCTCTAGTTGCAGTATATGCGCTTCTCATCGGGGCTTCCCTTGTTGGGAAGCACAGGCTCTGGGCACACAGGCTTCAGTAGCTGCAGCACCTGGGCTCAGTAGTTGCAGCTCTCGGCTCTAGAACACAGGCCCAGTAGTTGTTGTTCATGAGCTTAGTTGCTCCACGGCATGTGGGATCTTCCAAGCCCAGGGACTGAGCCCATGTCTTCTGCATTGGCAGGCAGATTCTATACCACTGAGCCACCAGAGAAGCCCTAGGGAAGTCTTATTAGACTTACTTTCTTGAGACTCAGGTCTAACTTTGCATCAGCAAATCTATACTGAACCACTCCAAGGGATGGAGCCCTGCCTTCAGGAGATCAGTCACAAGTAGATCCATCACAGCAGTGCATAGTGGCAGCTATAACGAAGCAACCACTTTGTTGGAGGCGGACTTCTCCAAGGTGATAGTATTTGACTCTTCCTGGGGATGAATAGACTTTTGCTAACTGGAGAATGAGTGCTTGTGTGCCAGTGAAGGGAGATGCTAAGGGTTCAGGGAGAAATCTGGAGGTGAGGAGCTCGGGGTCCTGGAATTCTGGCAGAAGCATCACAGCTGTGGGAGGTGCTGGAAGGCTGGCTAGAGAGGTAAGATAATCCAGTACCTCTGTCCTAAGATAGGGAATCTGGATTCTATCCAGTAACAGAGAGGAGCCAACAGAAAGGCTTATGAGTAAACCTACTCATAAGGTGATGGTCTTGGACTCCTGGAGACATGGGGCTGGACGGATGTACTGTGTGTGTGCTTGGTTGTTCAGTTGTGTCCAGCTCTTTGAGACTTGGTGGACTGTAGCCCACCAGGCTCCTCTGTCCATGGGGATTCTCCAGGCAAGAATATTGTAGTGGGTTGCCATGCCCTCCTCCAGAGGATCTTCCCAACTCAGGGATCGAATCCAGGTCTCTCACATTGCAGGTGGATCCTTTACCATCTGAGCCACCAGGGAAGCCCAGGAATACTGGAGTGGGTAGCCTATTCCCTTCTTCAGGGGATCTTCCCAACCCGGGAATCGAACCAGGGTCTCCTGTGACAAGGAAAGCCCGTAGGAGGAGGTGGTTGCAATTGGCCAGAGAGAAGCGATGGGGGCCTGGACTCCTTACAGCCATCTGACTGGCACAGGCTGCTGCCACTCCTCTGCCCGCACTGATTTTGGGGGGGAGGGGAGGGGAGGGGGGATGCTGTCTTTAATGCATTCTGCCTGCATGGACAGCACATCCGTCAAATCTAAACTTCCATGTCCATATGGAGACTCTCCATGGTCCCTACCCTGGCAGGCTTGAGCTCTCTTCTTCTGGCCTCTATTGTGTCTAGTACATTTTTCTTTCTCTCTTGGTGCACATCGAGTTTCCTTGCACATCTTCGTACATTTCTGTCTTCTGCTTCACACCCAGCTCCTTGAAGGCAGTCCAGATCTTTGCCTCCTTAAATACTTGGCACCATGCCTGACATTTAATGAGCTCTCAGTACACGTGTGATGAATGAATCTACTTTCTAAATAAGGCAGTGACTACAGATAGGGCAAGAAGTGGGCAACTTTGGGAGATTTTTTAAAAGTTTACTTTATTGAAGTGTAGTTGATATATAATTTTGTGTTAATTTATGCTGTACAGAACAGTGATTCAGTTTTATATATAAATAAAATATATATATTATTTTTCATATTTCCCATCATAGCTTATGACAGTAAATTGAATATAGTTTCCTGTGCTACAGTAGGACATTGTTTTCAAGTTACATCAAGGGTCAGCAAGTGAATCCAGCCCACTTTATTTACTGCTTTTGTAAATAAAGTTATATTAGAACATAACCAAGCCTGTTGGTCCATGTTTGGCTCCAGCTGTTTCACTCTACAAAGACAGAGTTAAGTTATATGACCAGACTATACAAAAATAGTTACTATCTGCTGCTGCTAAGTTGCTTTAGTCATGTCCGACTCTGTGCGACCCCATAGATGGCAGCCCACCAGGCTCCCCCGTCCCTGGGATTCTCCAAGCAATAACACTGGAGTGGGTTGCTTCCTTCTCCAATACATGAAAATGAAAAGTCAAAGTGAAGTTGCTCAGTCGTGTCCGACTCTTAGCGACCCCGTGGACTGCAGCCTACCAGGCTCCTCTGTCTATGGGATTTTCCAGGCAAGAGCACTGGAGTGGGTTGCCATCTGCTCAGCCATAAAAAAGCATGCAATGTTGCCATTGGCAGCACCATACATGGACCTTGAAATGATCATACTAAGTGAAGTGAATCAGCCAGAGAAAGCAAATATTATATATCCCGTATGTCAAATCTAAAAAGTAATACTGGGACTCCCCTGGCAGTCCAGTGTGGTTAAAACTTCACCTTCCAATGCAGGTCCGGGGGAGGTTTGATCCCTGGTGGGGAAGCTAAAATTCCACATGCCTTGTAGCCAAAAAACCAAAACATAAACAGAAGCAATATTGTAACAAATTCAGTAAAGATTTTTTTTAATGGTCCACATCAAAAAACACTTAAATAGATGATCCAAATGCATTTGTTTAGGAAACAGAAACAGATTCTCAGACATAGAAATTTATCAAAGGGGGGAGAGTGTCAGGGGAGGGGCAAATTAGGAGTTTGGGATTAGCAGGTACAAACTGCTATATATAAAATAAATAACAAGATCTTCCTGTAGAGCACAGGGAACTCTATTCAACATCTTGTAATAACCTATAATGGAAAAGAATATTAAAAATTATATGGATATATATGTACAAACTCATGTACGTATATATGTATGGGCTTCCCTGGTAGCTCAGTTGGTAAAGAATCTGCCTGCAATGCATGAGACCTGGGTTTGATTCCTGGGTCAGGAA
The DNA here is from genome assembly GCA_006410735.1 of Raphicerus campestris. Classification (NCBI taxonomy): domain Eukaryota; kingdom Metazoa; phylum Chordata; class Mammalia; order Artiodactyla; family Bovidae; genus Raphicerus; species Raphicerus campestris. Next base: position 56,330 of record SJYW01053100.1, read on the forward strand.
GATCCTCTGGAGAGGGAAATCGCAGTCCATTCCAGTATTCTTGCCTGGAGAATCCCATGGGCAGAGGAGCCTGGTGGGCTACAGTCCACGGGGTTGCAAGAGTTGGACATGACTGAGCTACTAAACTACCATATATGTGTATCTGAATGCCTCTGCTATATACCTGACACAATATTGTAAATCAACCAAAGTTCCATTAAAAAAAATATTGACTATCTAGCCCTTTGCTGAAGAAGTTTGTTAACCTCTGAGTTCAATGAGCAGAATTAGTGACTGGAGATACAAGGTGATAGAAAGGAAGGAGTCGAGATTTTTCCTTTTCTCATGTCTTCTCACCTAAACAGAGATTTGCACCCAAGTGACAGCACTGACCCCTAGGCCTGCAGGTGCTGAGAGAGACACCCCCGCTGTGGGGCATGCCAGAAAGGGTGTGAGGTGTGAGGGTCTGAGCCCAAGGAGGACGAGAGATCCGGGTCAGAAGAGACAGGGGCCACGGCTGCCGGGCAAAATCCACCTAACCCCCACTGTCTCTCGTGCCGTGCTCTCTTGTAGTCATCCAGTTTGGCTTTGTAACCCTCTTTGTGGCCTCCTTTCCTCTGGCACCTGTGTTCGCCCTCCTCAACAACGTCATTGAAGTGCGCCTGGATGCGAAGAAGTTTGTTACAGAGCTGAGACGGCCAGATGCTGTGAGGACCAAGGATATCGGTATGTCTGCTGCCCAGAGGCCATGCCTCTCCTCCCCATCCCCTCCCTCCAACCCTCCCCATATCTCCCAGGCCGCCTCCCTCCCACTGTGTCAGGCATCCAGGCTACTGGGGCATCCATCTCTTGCTTCATCAGCCCCTCTGAGCCCCCTCGTCCTCTTCTTCTCAGGTGCTGGGAGGTCAGATGATTCACACACACACACACACTGACCCCTGGGTTTGCAGACAGGGCTGCCCCTAAGCCTTTCCAGACAAGCCCATCTCTGGGGGCCCCGGCAGAGCTCCGCTGGTAACTTGCCTGCAAAGCGTCATCTGGCTGCAGCCTTGTCATCACTGGGCTGGGGGCGGGATGGAGCCAGACGCCCTTCTCTTTCTGTCTTAACAGGGATCTGGTTTGATATCCTCTCTGGCATCGGCAAATTCTCTGTTATCATCAATGTAAGTGCTTGCGTTCCTGACACCTTTTCTCTGTGGGAAGGGCTTTCCAGGGGAGCTGAGGTCTTCAAGGCAGGAAACCAGTTCTGTTACCTCCCAGCTCCTTCCGTTTAGAGCTCTAATTAATGCAGTTGTTGTTCTTATTGTTTAGTCACTAAGTCGTGTCTCTTTGTGACTCCATGGACTGTAGCCTGCCAGGCTCTCTGTTCATGGTATTTCCCAGGCAAGAATACTTAAGTGGGTTGCCATTTAGCCCCTCTAGTTAATAGCGAGTACACGCCTTCTTACGCATCAGGCTGTCGCCAGAGCTCTGCAGCTTTGTCCTTCATTTCGCTAAGAGAAAGAAAGGTAATTACCCACCAGAATGCGTACCTTGGCCTTAAGAATCCAGATCAGATCTTTCTTCAGAGCCAAGAATCACGAGGAAAGAATTCCCCATATCTATCCATCTCTTCCCTTTCTTTCTCTACTCCGGAGCTGAACAATACCTGGAGCATCGCCCAGGCAGCAGTTCCTAATTACCGTTCCTCCGAGTTGTCAGTGTGAAGTCTTAATTATCCCTGTGGACTCTGGCGCTGCTTACTTAAGATAGGACATGGAAGAAGAGGGGTCCTGCCTGCTCTGACCTCCTTAACTGCCTTGCCAGACGTGTCCAGGTTTCAGAGGAAATCCTGCTGGACCCAAGCCAACAAACAGCTCTTTTGGCGTCTGCATTCCTTACAGACGGTGGCCAGGCAGGGTCTCCGCTTCCATCTCCTGAGACGAGATCAGTCAGCTCAGTGCACAGCAAGAAAGTCACGGCCCCTGTTCCCTGGGGAGAGAAGCACTGACTCTTCCCAGGCTCCCCACTAAGAACACATGAAGTGACATGAGGTGTGCAGAGAGGCAGAGAGGGTCAGCCTGTCACACATGGGATGTTTGGTGTAGGAAGTGCAGGTCTCCAGGCTGAGAAATCAGGTGCCGTTTGGAAAATAGATTAATAGCTGCTTTGGAGTTGAGGCTTCTAGAAAAGAAGTAATTGCTAGTGCTAGTGGCTTCCCAGGTGGCTCAGTGGTAAAGAATCTGCCTGCCAAGGCAGGAGATGCAAGAGATGCAGGGACGACCCCTGGGTTGGAAAGATCCCCTGGAGGGGGGCATGGCAACCCACTCCAGTATTCTTGCCTGGAGAATTCTATGGACAGAGGAGCCTGGCGGGCTACAGTCCATGGGGTTGCAAAGAGTCGGACACGACTAAGCACACATGCTTCTGGGAAAAAGCCCTTGAGTACCAAGCACTTTTCACCTAGACAACAGAATGATGGAAGCTTTTCCTCCCTGCCCTTCTTATTTGTTAAAAAATGGGGGCAGATAAGAGTCTCACCAAATCATATCATTCTAGAAATTAAAAGAGACGATGAAGGTATTTCTGATCCCTGTTCTGTTAATTGCAGCTGTGATTATTAGAAGTACGTTTCTTACTGTCACATATGGCTATGGCCCTGCATACTCACATATACATTTAGAAAACAATGCCTAAACTGCATTTTTTGGAAGAGCTTTAATTGTTGGTGCTGGGGATGGTATAAACACCTGCCAAAAAGATTTAAGATTTTCTTTGCAGAAAGTCCTCCTGCATTTAAACAGGCAATCATTCATTTGTCGTTTGGCTTGCTCCGCAGACATTTATAGAGGACTTGGATACACCCGAGGCGAGGTTGGGTGTGTGTGTTTCATCCAGCAAGACCTATTCCTCTCCCTCGGTGTCTTACTTTTTCTAAGCGAAATGGGTGAGAATGACTTCCATCATGTGACAGGATAAAAGGTGCTGGGAGACAGTGGTGAAGCAGGCTCCCTGTGGAACCATAGCCACAGTGTTCCTGGTTTTCTGGTGTCACTCAGGGGCAAGTGTACCATTTGATGTTCTTGCCCGTCACATTTAAGTGGCCCTCTGGATTTCCCAGGTGGCGCTAGTGGTACAGAATCCACCTGCCAATGTAAGGGAGATATAAGTGATGCACGTTCGATCCCTGGCTTGGGAAGATCCCCTGGAGGAGGGTATGGCGACCCATTCCAGTAGTCTTGCTTGGAGAATCCCATGGGCAAAGAAGCCTGGCGGGCTACAGTCCATAGGGTCGCAAAGAGTCAGACACGACTGAAGCGCCTTAGCATGCGTACACTCATTACTGTTGACAATTTTCTCAGAAAGTCTTCCACTCCTTTTTTGAAAAATAGTTTTATTGATTTATTTATGTTCAAGTGTGCTGGGTCTTTGGTTCTGCGTGGGCTTTTCTGTAGTTGCAAGTGCTAGCTACTCTCTCGTTGTGGTGCCTGGGCTTCTCATTATAGTGACTTCTCTTGGCGCAGAGCACAGGCTCTAAGGCACTCAGGCTTCAGTAGTTGCTGCATGTGGGCTCAGCAGCTGCAGCTCCCGGGTTCTAGAGCCCAGGCTCAGTAGTTGTGGCACACGGGCTTAGTTGTTCTGCGACACGTGGGATCTTCCTGGACCAGGAATTGAACCCATGTCTCCTGCATTGGCAGGCAGATTCTTTACCACTGAGCCACCAGGAAAACCCCATCCACTCCACTTTGGTGTGGCCAATGCCAGCATCAGTTCAAATATCTCACAGATGCTTATGCCCTCCCTTTCCAAATGGTCCAAACTGGCTTAGTATCCTTTTCTTCGGTGGTCGTAATTCACTCTCTTGACAGCCAGTGGTTTCCTGCTGCTGCTTCTAAGTCGCTTCAGTTGTGTCCGACTGTCTGCAACCCCATAGACGAAAGCCCACCAGGCTCCCCCGTTCCTGGGATTCTCCAGGCAAGAATACTGGAATGGGTTGCCATTTCCTTCTCCAATGCATGAAAGTGAAAAATGAAAGGAAAGTCGCTTAGTCATGTCCATCTCTTAGCGACCCCATGGACTGCAGCCTACCAGGCTCCTCCATCCATGGGATTTTCCAGGCAAAAGTGCTGGAGTGGGGTGCCATTTCCTTCTCCAAGTGGTTTCCTTCCACGTGTCAAAGATGGAAAAGCCAGGTAGGTCAGCAACGTGAGTTCAGGGACGAGGATTCTATTAGTCAGAGCAGCACCTCTGGATGGGGAGCCCAGGAGGGGGACAGTCTCTTAGCCAGATGGACCTGTGCCGCCTGGACGGCGTCTGTCCTGACCGATCTTCAGGTGCTTGTGGTTCCATCCCCAGGCTTTTGTCATCGCCGTCACCTCCGACTTCATCCCGCGCCTGGTGTATCAGTACTCCTACAGTCACAATGGGACTCTGCACGGCTTTGTCAACCACACCCTCTCCTTTTTCAATGTCAGCCAGCTGAAGGAGGGAACTCAGCCCGAGAACTCCCAGTTTGAGCAGGAGGTTCAGTTCTGCAGGTAAGGTGATTGGGAGCAGGAGGGCGGTGGAGGACAGGAAGCAACAAGTCCAAGTAACTCTGGATCACCTAGAATTGTGTCATTATCCTCCTTAGCCTCTGTCTCCTACCCTCAGGCCCCAGATCCCAAGAAATCAATTTCAATGACTCAACCAATATTTTTTTTAACTGGAAGGTTTCTATAATTTTTATTTTAACTTTTAATTTTGTTTTGGGGTATAGATGATTAACAATGCCATGACAGTTTTGGATGGATGGCAGAGAGACTTAGCCATACATATACACATATCCATTCTCCCCAAACTCCTTCCCCATCCAGGCTGCCATATAACATTGAGCAGAGTTCCTTGTGCTATACAGTAGGTCTTTGCTGGTGATCCGTTTTAAATATAACAGTGTGTCCATGTCCATCCCAAACTCTCTGACTATTCTTTCTCTCTATCCTTCCTCCTGGCAACCATAAGCTTGTTCTCTAAATGAGTCAACCAACATTCATTGAGTGCCTTTTGCTAGACACTGTGGAGCAGACAAAAAGGTGTATAGTTCATTCTCACCATCAAGGGAAGGTCTGGTTTATGGTCTGGTTGGGAAGAAAACAGAACCCTCTAGGACACTGCACATTGTTCAGTGATTATGTCTAGTACAGACCATGAGCCTCATGGGAGTTTGGANTCGTCATCTCTTCTGTATTTCTGTGTTCCTTCCCCGGGCTTTTGCTACATCTGGTTGCTCATTTCTTTTTTGTTGCCAGGAACCGCTTGGTCTTATATCTGACCTCTGGTTCCCACCCATGGCTGCACACCTTGACTGGCCAGCCTTTCCTTCCCCTGCATTTCACAGATCCAGTCCTCTCTCCCAGCCCCGGGTCTTCACTCTTCCATCGCTGAGCCGCTGCAGCTCTGCCTGTGACCGGCAGGCTCAATGTTCCAGCACCCACCCTGTGGAAAGGTACGCACACTCACTCGTGGGCTTGACTTCAGGAGAAATGGACATGCGTCCCCAAGCCTCGAGACCCAAAGCCTGACACAGTCCCTGCCTCAGAGTCATCACTGCCAGGGAGGAGGGTAGGGGGAGGGAAGGCTGACGCACCCACTCGTTGGTGAGAAGATGGGTCGGTAAGGAGGCTTTCATCAGAAAGTGACAGTGACCAGCCACAGCCCTCCCCTCTCCAGACCCCATTGCCTCAAGTGCCTAAGCTTTAGCACAGAGAACCAGAGCTGAGACTTCTCTTGTGGGCCAGTGGTTCGACTCTATGCTCCCACTGCAGGAAGCACAGGTTCCATCCCTGGTTGGGGAATTAAGATCATCCCCAATGCTGTACGGCCAAAAAGGAAAAAGAAAAAAGCCAGGCCAGGGATGAAAATAGTGAAAATTACTTTTTATTGTTTGTTCATTTAATGAAAAAGAAACTCAAGTGACAGTAGCATTTCTCTCTTCAGGAGAACTATCAGGGACAAAAATATAATCAGGCAATTCACAGAAAGGAACAAACTCACCTTTGCTGGTAATCGTAACATACTTGGGNGCCAGGGATGAAAATAGTGAAAATTACTTTTTATTGTTTGTTCATTTAATGAAAAAGAAACTCAAGTGACAGTAGCATTTCTCTCTTCAGGAGAACTATCAGGGACAAAGATATAATCAGGCAATTCACAGAAAGGAACAAACTCACCTTTGCTGGTAATCGTAACAAACTTGGGCCATGGGAGCTGTACACATTGGCAAAATGTTTTAAAATGTGGCTAAAACTGTTGTATAAACCTTTTTCATTCTGTGATATAATCAGCTTTATTTTGTGAATACTTTTTTAAAAATTGAATTATAGTTGATTTACTATGTTGCATTAGTTTCAGATACACAGCAAAGTAATTCAATTATATATGTGTATATATATATATATTCTTTTCAGATTCTTTTCCCTTATTTGTTATTACAAAATACTAAGTATAGTTCTCTGTGCTGTAATATTAAAATAATTTTGTCCTCAATAACAAATAACCACTGTTCCCCCCAAGTCCCCCAACCAAAAGTATCCTGAGGCCACCCCAAAACTTCCTCCAGGCCCCCTGGTCTTCAATATGATCCTGGAATAAAAGAAGGATGCTTGTCACAGCAGGGAACCTGGGGACCCTGGAATCAGTAGGCAACCAGGCTGTACCAAGTGCAAAGTGTTTAATCAAGTCTGCATAAAAGCACCATTTCCCAGATGCCTAACCTTGGAAGTCCCATCAGTTCCTGCTTGCCCACCACCCTACCCGCACAGAGACTCCCCTTCTGGCAGCTTAGAATCCTTGGATTTGCTCAGGGCCTGTGAGTGGGAGTGCCCCCTCTTGTATCAAGGCTCTTAAGCCACTGCAGGCAGCCAATGTAAACAAACCTGAGCGCAATTGGCTGACTCCATGCCAAAGGAAACAAGCTGGGTAGCTGCCTACCTTCTCCTTGATTCCAGAACACAAGCCAGATCCAAGATGGGAAAAGCTTTGGCGTCTGTCAAGTTGGCTTCTCTGTGGAAATCTTATCAAAAACTTTTGGACCTTCCAGATTTCCTGCCGAGTCTGTAGAAAGGCAAAGGTGGGCGTGTCTCCAGCTCCCTGTGTGCATGTCCCCTCTTCCTCCCCCGCCCCAAACCCCTCAATCCTAGTCTCTTCCTGAAGGAAGAGGTGATCCTCATTCCTAATCTAATCCTGGGGGTGTGTATTAATCACAGCCGACCCTTATCCACATCCCCAAAGCCCTGGGGACCGTCTGCCTTTATTATGTTTTAGTGAATATGCTCTGAGACAATTTGGGGCTTTCCAATTGACTCAGAGTGTGGTGGCTAAGACCCACTTGCTAAGATCCTTCTGTACGGTTGGGCAGACCAGTTGAAGCTGACAGTGATCCAATCAAGACATTAACTGAGAACAATCAACATTATTCCACTCGAGAGATAGCTGACGTACTCAACACATCCAAATCCAGCGTTAAAATCATTTGTACCAGCTTGGTTATGTTCATCACTTTGATGTTTGGGATGTTTGGGGACCTTATGTTTTCTCAACAACATATGATGGGCTTAAGAACCAAGGAGCTCAGCATGTGTTTATGAACACCTGCTATCTTTTCCATGTGACACATCCTTTGCAGGAGAGAAAGGACAGTGCCCACTATTTTCCCCACCTATGTGTATTCAAGTCCATCTCCTCTTTCCCTCCTGCTCAAAAAGGACTTTGAGATGCAAAAATGTACCAAACTCTGGCCCAGGCAGTGGTGATGTGACTCAGAGAGACACACTGATAGCCCTCTTGACTTGCAGGTCCCTCTGGAGGTCACCTCACTCATCCCACTGCCTCCAGGCCAGGAACCATATCAAGCTCATCCTGGACTATATGCCCATGACCAAATGGGCAAAGGAGCCAGGGACCTGGGATCTATCAGTCTGAGATGACAGGAAACCATGTTCCAGGAAAAAGAGAATGGCCATTGGCATGGATCATGCAGACCAGCCTCCTGATGCCACAGAGCCTGTGACCAGAGGTGGCCAGCTGCTGCCCAGCATCTTTGCAGCCTTGGTCAAGGTTGATTGGTGTAGGAACCATGGGTGAGAGAACAGTGGACTAATTACAGAGAAATTAATGCAGCGTTTATCTGATTCAAAGTTGCTTGTAGGCAGTGAAATTGCACAGTTACTAGGAAGGATGTCCCAGGAACAGGGGGTGGCTTTGGTAGGAATTCTGAGGATCATGTTCCTGGGGGGTGAGGGACAGCCCCACAGCTTCAGTCTTTTCTCTCCTGAGGCCTTTGTGCTTGAGGTTCCTTTGCCTGAAGCTCTCCCATCACTAGGTTCCTGATTGTGTTTGAGTCTTAGCTCCAATATTACTTCCTCAGAGTGGCCTTCCCTCATCATCTTCCTGGGGTGATTCTGAAGTTGGGGGGAGCACACCCTGGTGATGTGGCCTCCTGTTGGGAGGACAGACACAGAAAAGGAGCTTGTGGGCCCCAAGCTTTGCCATCTCTTCCAGGTGACCTGAGGGTCCTCACGTCAGCTTGGTTCCTGGAATTCTTTCCTGACAGCCCTGAGGTCCCCAGGCAGTGACACAGAATGGCCTCTGCCCGCTGTGTGCTCAGAAATGAGACAAGTCTCGTTTAGAAAATGAGAACGTGGTGGTGGCTCCAGATGGACTTTTCATTTGCCTTCTGACATCCACAATCTGTGCATCCAAGATGCTGAAGATGCTTGAGGAGAGTAGGTTACACTAATCCCAGGTACTGGTTTGGAATATGCCTAGGACTGGTATACGGAGAAGGCAATGGCACCCCACTCCTGTACTCTTGCCTGGAAAAATCCCATGGACAGAGGAGCCTGGTGGGCTGCAGTCCATGGGGTCGCTAAGAGTTGGACACGACTGAGCAACTTCACTTTCACTTTTCACTTTCATGCATTGGAGAAGGAAAAGCCCCTTGATGGCAAGTCTGAGCATTGCATCCAGGAAGCTGTCCTCCCTGCTTCTCCAGATGCCATGGTGGTAGACAGTTATCAATTCTATCTTACAGATGAGGTGCAGAGACTTACCTCATTCTCGTAAGAGGGAAATTAGCCCCCTAGACCACCACGTCCAGTGTTCCCTCCCTCCGGCACATCAGCTCATGTTCTTAGCCAGATGGCTACAGCATCAGGGCTTCCTTGGTGGCTCACATGGTAAAGAATCTGCCTGCCATGCAGGAGACCTGGGTTCGATCCCTGGATCAGGAAGATGCCCTGGAGAAGGGAATGGCAACCCACTCCAGTATTCTTCCTTGGAGAATCCCATGGACAGAGGAGCCTGGTGGGCTAGAGTCTATAGGGTCGCAAAGAGACACAACTGAGTGACTAACACTTTGATTTTTCAGTACAGCATTCAACAAAGGGCTCTTGCTGACTGGCTAAGAAGATCCCTGGAGAAGAGGGTCAGTCCTGGTGTGTGCTCTTTGCCCTCTCGCTAACCTCAGACACCGCTCATCCTGGGGGCAGCAGACCTTCTGTGACCCTTAAGATTGGGGGTAGCATGAGTGCTATTCCCTCAGATCTCTCCCATTTTCACACACACATACACACACATGCACATGAGCTCATGCCATGGGGATCATAAATGCCTTCTTCCAAATTTTCTCTCTGCTCAGATGTTCTTTCCTGAGTTGTACATGTGATGACAAGGGGGAGATAAGGGAGTGAGATGGAGGGGAAGGTACCTTCTAATCTCATTGTCTGTGCTGTCTGAATGTGTCAGAAGAATTCCACTTGTGTTGAGTTACCTACTGATCAGGCATGTAAGAGACTGTTGTGAGTGTTATACTCTAATCTATTAGTTGACAAGTCAGCACTGAGCCTCTGCCCTCTGCATGGTTTGGAACAAAGTGTTAGCGGGATAAAGAGCATGAAGGTCCTGGTAATTAGATGGGAAATTAGATTGATGTATTTGAGAAAACATTCTCAGGAAGCAACACCCAGTGCTTTGTGAACAAATGAAATCTTAGTGGGCAAAGAAGGGGTGACTGTTGCCATATGAACTGAGCCAAGGCGGGTGACTGGGTGTTCTACCAATGGAAAAGTGATGGGAAGTTTCCAGTTGCCCAGGCAATAGCTTGCTGGGCTAGATGGTGTGGTGACTGCAGAGGCAGAGAGGGCCGTGTAGATAGACAATGAATAAAATGTGGATTAGGGCATAGTGCTTTGTAAAATTCTAGAAATCTCTAAGAAAGGGCTACGAATCAGTCATCAAATCAGTAAGCATTTGTAGAGTTCCCACCATGGTCTAGTAACTGGTGGGTCAGAATATATGGGCTTCCCAGTAGTGCAGTGGTAAAGAACCTGTCTGCCAATGCAGGAGTCCCGGGTTCAATCCCTGGGTTGGGAAGATCCTTTGGAGGAGGAAATGGCAACCCACTCCAGTATTCTTTCCTGGAGAATCCCATGGGCAGAGAATCTGGAGGGCCACAGTGCATAGAGTTGCAAAGAGTCAGACATGGCTGAGCACGGCACAGTAGAAATGTATATGACTCAGGCTGAGCACTGACATGAAAAATAGAATCACTGGAGAAGACATTTGGCATAGTGAAGTAAATCTGCATAAATCAAATGGGAAGCCATGAGTCCTGGCCTGGAGATGTCTCTGGTAGACCATGCTCCCCCTTGCAGTCAGGGGTGGCTCAATAACTGATTCTCCTTAGTGGGTTAATGTGAGTGCTCCCAGGTCAAGGTGTTACAAGGAGGATGTGACTTCTCCGCTGCTGTTCCCACCTGCCACTTGGATGCAGAGTGACCAGTAGAAGGAGACTGGACCCTGAGTTGGAGTCTTGCTGACCAGGAGCACCTTCACTGGACAGGAGTCAGAGGTACATTTCTATTGTGTCCAGTTACAAAGTGTTAAGAGTTGGTTTATTAGAGTAGGGAGTACTTNCCAGCATGAGTCATAATAACCCCGAGCTGGAAACAAGTTCATGTCCATCGTCAGTATGTGTATAAATAAACTGTGGTCAATTCATTGATGAAATACTATATGGCAAAGAAAAATACAAACTTTGCTGCATCCAACAACAAGGATGAATCTCTTGGGTATGACACTGAACAAAACTAGCCAGATATACAAGATATTTACAGTATAATTTCATTTATAAGTATCTTAAAGATGGTAAAAAAAAAAAAGTATTTTTATGAAAAGCAAAGAGTACTGGCTGCTTTTGGAAATCACTGGCTGGGAGGGCAGGAGGAAGGCTTCTGAGAGGATGAAGGTGTCTCCTTGGGGTCCAGAATGTTCTGTGCCCCTGGCTTGGGGATGGCTTCATGTGCTTTACATTTATGCACCTTATTGCATGTATAGGGCTTCCTTGGTGGGTTATTGTGTAAACACTGAGTATACTATACTTTTTCAATAAGATTAAAGGAAGCTTTGGGGCTTCCCTGGTGGTCCAGTGGCCAAGACTCCATGCTCCCAGTGCAGGGGGCCTAGGTTCAATCCTTGGTCAGCGGTCTAGATCCCAAATGCTGAAACTAAGACCCAGTGCAGTCAAATAACTAAATATTTTTTAAAAAGATAATGGCAGGGGGCAACTGAGGAACTTTAGGTCTAGCAGCCCTCAGTGGAACAGGACACTGGCTTGCACTGAGCCCTGTGGAGGGGCTGGAGGCTCCATCATGGCAGACTTCAAGAAGCTCTGGACACCACACGGGAAGCCCTGCTCTTCACCTCCTATTCCTTCTCTATGAGAACTGACTGCATCTCAAAAGGAACCAGACGTGTAAAAGCTTGGACCACCCCATTCTGGGCAGAGAAGCAGCGCTATCTGCCTGGCATACTCCCCTGGTCCACCCACTCTCCCACTTTGCCAAGAAAACGTTTCCTTATCTCTTTTCTCCCCTCAAACCTTCAGTGGCTGCAGCCTCATACTCACGCTCCTTCACTAAGGCAGGAGCCACGGGAAGTCAGCCTCTCCCCTACACCCACCCCACAGCCTCCAGCCCCCAGCACTCTCCCAGGTGGGCATACCCTTCCTGCCAGACGCCAGCCTCTCCTCTGCTCAAGTGGACAGCCGGCCCCTCCTGTATCACCAGTTTTCCTCTCTTGAGTCATTCTTATCGGCACACAAGCAAGGTGTAACACCTCCCATCTGGAAATAAAAACTCCTCCCTCCAACTGTTGTTCACTTAGTTTCCATCCTTGGGTAGGGAAGGTCCCCTGGAGAAGGGAATGGTAACCCACTTCTGCACCTGGGAAATCCCATGGACAGAGGAGATGGGGGCTACAGCCCATGGGGTTGCAAACAGTCGAACAGGACTGAGTGCCTAACACCTTTAGAGTAAAAGCCCTCCAAAGATTTGTAAGTCTTACTTGTCTCCACTGGCAAGAATTCTCCCCATTCTCTCTTGAGCCCTCAGCACCTGGCCCTTATCCTCACTTCCTGACATGGTTGCTGCTTCCAGTGACAGTTCTCAGTCTTCACCTTAGTTCATAAACAGCAGCATCAGTGGGTCGTCCCTTCCCCCTCCTTATTGTGTGTTCGTTATCCGTGTGCAGAGCATGCTTCTCTCGTAATTTCCCCCTTCTTCACTGATGACCCTTGCTTCATCTCCTTTCCTCCATTTTTGTTTAGAGTGTATTGTTTCCATTCACGCCAGGTTATACCTTGGATCTTTTCTTTTCCTTATTAATTATTTCTTGGCTGTGCTGAGTCCTTGCTGCAGTGCTTGGCCCCTCTAGCTGCGGTGCACACGGCTTACTTACCCCACAGCCTGTGCACTCTTAGTTCCCCGACCAGGAATAAAAGTCACCTCCCCGGCACAGGAGGAAGATTCTTAACCCTGGACCACCAGAGAAGTTCTGAATCTTTTCCTTTCTCTCCCTCCCCTTACTGCATTATTTCTCATCCAGTGTCAGGGTTTTTAAATACAAACTCCAAACATTTATATCTTACTGCCCACTGGGCATGATATGAATATCTAATTTTATCTCAAATTTCATATCTCCCAAAGCAGATTCCTCTTGCTGGCTTCTGATCACAGCATACGGTGACCTTGCTTTCCAAT
>SJYW01053100.1:91047-116923 GCA_006410735.1 Raphicerus campestris
AGGAATTGAACCAATGCCCTCTGAATTGGAATTTCAGTGTCTTAACCACTGGACCACCAAGGACGTCCCTGCTGTTTGTTCATTTTAATGAGACAAGTAAAAGGTCAGTGAAGATAGGAGACAAGGATGGCAGAGTGGGATGTTCAGAATTGATCAAGAATACCCCAAATTTGGAGCTACTGAAGGCCAAGAATTTCCCTCCCCTCCTTTTCTGTCTTTGACTTGGCTCTAGAGAGAGGGATGGAGAAATAAAAATTCAGAGATACAATGAGCAGATGACTCAGGGGTGAAGAACCCACCTGCCAATCAGTGTAAGGGACATGAGTTCGATCCCTGGGTCAAGAAGATTCTCTGGAGAAGGAAATGGCAAAACAATCCAGTATTCTTGCCTGGAGAATTCCATGGACAGAGGAGCCTGGCGGGCTGCAGTCCACAGAGTCACAAAGAGTCAGACACCACTTAGTGATTAAACAAGAACAACAATGATCAGATACTCTCCTTGGCCCTGAGGATACAATGATAAATAGGAGAATGACTCTCCTCCTCCTCTGGAGGGGAAGATGAAATGTAACCAATGAGAAGAGAACAACATAAAGAGGCATATTAATGACAACCTTTTAGGTTGCAAAAGACAGAAACCTAATTCAAACTAGTTCAAAAACATGATTTTTTGGTTTATCAGTGAACGTAGTGAATGTGTTAGCTTTCTGTAGATTTTGCTGCAGTAACAACCACTCCCCAAATCTCAGCCTCTTCCATTTGCAAAGGTTTATTGCTCAACCAGGTTACATGTCCTTCAATAGGGTGAGAAGGANAATGAATGAAAAAATAACTCTAGACACAACTGAGATTCTAAAACAAAAGAACTACCATGAAGTAGAATAATGAATGAAATTCTGAAAAAGGCAACACCAGCAGAAGGAAAAATTTGAACAAATTGATTGCTGTTTTAAATCCTTAAATATCAAATGCTCTCCCCCGCCCCCCATTCACATGTGTGCCAACAAAGCCTTAAACTCAAATAGTTTTATAGGAGAGTGCTATTAAGCTCTGAAGCTATATATATATATATATATATATATAATCTGTCTGATGCACACTATTTCAGAGAGACAGAGAGAGGAAAAAAAAAACTGTCCAGCTTTTTATGAGGCTGATATAACCTTGATTACTAAGCCAGCAAATGTCAATTCAAAAGACTCATTTTATTTCTGGACATATATATGACTCTTCAAACAAAGAAAAAGGAGTATTTGCTAATTGGATCCAACTGTGTACTTAAAATAATACATCATGATCAAAGTGAATATTTTCAGGGATTGACAATTTAAAAATTCTTTCAAAATAATTCACTAAAATAAAGGGCTAAAAGAGAATAAAATGACCTGATTATCTTGATAGATATGAAAAGGGCATTAAATAAATCTCAACACCTTTTTAGAAGAATAGTAAAAATAGTAATAATTCTCACAAAACCAAGAATAGAAGTCTATTTGATTAAGAATAGATACCAGATTCCTACAGTGAACATTATTCCCAAGAAAGAAATTTTAGACTTATTCTATTTAAGCTGGGGTTCAGTATAAGAAACGCTCNATAATTCTCACAAAACCAAGAATAGAAGTCTATTTGATTAAGAATAGATACCAGATTCCTACAGTGAACATTATTCCCAAGAAAGAAATTTTAGACTTATTCTATTTAAGCTGGGGTTCAGTATAAGAAACGCTCCTGGTGGCTACTTCTCTTCAATGCAGCACTGATATACTGACCATATGATAGACAAGGAAAATAAGCATTAGCGATAAGGATGGAAATGCTACCCAGGGCGGGGAGGGGCATTTTCAGCCTCCACATCCGCTATCTTCCGTACTTCCGGTCTCTGGCCTCAGTTTCCTCATTTGTGAAGTAGCCTCTGGAGCCCTTCGTTCACCTCCCTCCGTAACTGTGTCCCCTGGGTGGCCTTTCCCTNCTGTGTCTGGAGTACACGTGCTTTCCAATTATTCCTCAAACAAAACCCAATATGTTTACATTACTCCTGCCTTTTGTACGCATTAAGAACAGAGGCTTGGGCTTTCCCAGTGGCTCAGTGGTAAAGAATCCGCCTGCAATGCAGGAGACCAGAGTTCGATCCCTGTGTCAGGAAGATCCCTGGAGAAGGGAATGGCTAATGATTCCAGTGTTCTTGCCTGGGAAATCCCATGGACAGAGGAGCCTGGTAGGCTACAGTCCATGGGGTCACAAAGAGTTGGACACTACTGGGCAAATAACACCTTCATTTTTCTTTTTTTTTAAGAGAGGCTCAGATAAGTTGTAGATAGGCCTGTGGTCAACCAGCCTGGGACCTGAACATCACTTGACCTGACTCCAGGCTGGGCCTTTCCCCCCGCCTCCACCTCTGAGCCGGACCCCGAGTGGTCTTACCCTACCTTACCCCCTTTGGCAGACACTTCCTTCTACACCTTTCAAGCCTGAATCATCTCTCATCAGCATCATCCTGACCACTCTTTTCAATAGTCTCCTGGCTCTTCACCAGCTTCTTTCTACCTTCACCTGTCCTCAGTGTACAGTCCCCATGGACGCTGGGTGAATGGTGACCGATGCCAGTGGGACCCCAGCCGAGTCTCAGCCTTGGCTTTCTGGCCTTTGGGAGCTGGACTAATCTGTCACCCTGTGGTCCCCACCACTGCCCTTACCACCTCCAGCCCCCACCTCCAGGCCCACCCAACATGCCTGCTGGAGAGAGAATGGGAGAGCCGGGGACTGCTTCTGCCCACCCCTCCTAGTCTCATGGGCCTCGCTGTTACCAGCACAACCTGGGGTCTGGGGGTCTGGGGGTCTGGAAGGCTGGGGGATCTCACCTCCCACACCAACTCCAGTCTTGGGGCACATCACGTAGAATGATTTCTGCCCAGGCTCCCACCCTTGACAAAGCACAGGGGCTCACACAGACTGGGGGTTTGAACACCAGCTCTGCTACTCAGAAGTCCCATGCTGGTGCCCCTCTATGTCTCAACTTCTTCCCCTCTAAGTGGGCATCATCTGGCTTCAAGGCATCATAAGGAGTGAAGGGACCCAGCATCACAGCTCATAAGAAAGGACTGGTTAAGGGTGCTTCTCTACTGCCTCCCGCATCCTCTCACCAAAACCTAGAGCCTGGGGTATGTCAAGCCTTGTCCCTGGGGCTGGACCCTGGTGTCCAGCTTCTGCCTGAGGCTCTGAGTAGAACTCTCAGGAGTGCCGACCCCCTGGCCCTGCCTGCTGTTGGACCCTGTCCACCGGCCTCTCTCTAGGATGGAGCCCAAGTACCATGTGTGCTTCAGGCCTCGTGCTTCTCATCCTGGTCCCTTTGCAGGATCCTGTCCCATCCTGGCTTTGGTCCTTGACCTGCCCTGCCTGGTAGGGCCAAGCCCCACCCCCAACATCCACATCTACCCCCTTGGCTTCTGCTTGTCCCTTTGCCCCAGACCCTGTTGGTACCTCCTATCCCAGCTCCGACAGCCTCCCCTCAGCCAGGTGACCACCCCTCGGGGAAAGATGCAACCCTTGGGGGCACCTTTGCTGTTGCTGTTGTGTATTCACTCAGGTGTGTCTGATTCTCACTGACCCCCATGGACTATAGCTTAAAAGTCTCCTTTGTCCATGGGAATCTCCAAGCGAGAATATTGGAGTGGGTTGTCATTTCCTCCTCCAGGAGATCTTCTTGACCTAGGGATCAAACCCATGTCTCCTGCATTGGCAGGTGGATTCTTTACCATCTGGGCCACCAGGGAAGCCACTGGGGGCACCTGCTTTGTTTCTACAAAACAGCGATCTGAACAAGAAGCCACAGCTGCACACAAGTGGCTCATAAGCTGCTTCCAGGCCCCCGTGGGATTCTCAGCAGATGGAGAGGGTGCACGCGATGTTTTGGTTGTTGTTATTGTGACAACTTTTTGATCAATTATGATTGGGTTTTTACAGTGTTAGATGAGAAATGAAAGAATGTCAAGCATAGCAACAGTCAAGATGGTGCAGAATTCTGATGGTGGTAGAAATAAAAACCAGCCAGGACTCTGAAGAGGCTGAAAACAGAAATTCAGTTCTTTGTTCTTTGCAGCTACCACAGCTGTTCTTACACCATCTACGCCTGTGCTGGAAAGGCTCCCTCCCCTCTGCCCCTCTATGAAATCCTGCTCTAAATTTGCAGTCTCTAGAGCANATCACAGCTCATAAGAAAGGACTGGTTAAGGGTGCTTCTCTACTGCCTCCCGCATCCTCTCACCAAAACCTAGAGCCTGGGGTATGTCAAGCCTTGTCCCTGGGGCTGGACCCTGGTGTCCAGCTTCTGCCTGAGGCTCTGAGTAGAACTCTCAGGAGTGCCGACCCCCTGGCCCTGCCTGCTGTTGGACCCTGTCCACCGGCCTCTCTCTAGGATGGAGCCCAAGTACCATGTGTGCTTCAGGCCTCGTGCTTCTCATCCTGGTCCCTTTGCAGGATCCTGTCCCATCCTGGCTTTGGTCCTTGACCTGCCCTGCCTGGTAGGGCCAAGCCCCACCCCCAACATCCACATCTACCCCCTTGGCTTCTGCTTGTCCCTTTGCCCCAGACCCTGTTGGTACCTCCTATCCCAGCTCCGACAGCCTCCCCTCAGCCAGGTGACCACCCCTCGGGGAAAGATGCAACCCTTGGGGGCACCTTTGCTGTTGCTGTTGTGTATTCACTCAGGTGTGTCTGATTCTCACTGACCCCCATGGACTATAGCTTAAAAGTCTCCTTTGTCCATGGGAATCTCCAAGCGAGAATATTGGAGTGGGTTGTCATTTCCTCCTCCAGGAGATCTTCTTGACCTAGGGATCAAACCCATGTCTCCTGCATTGGCAGGTGGATTCTTTACCATCTGGGCCACCAGGGAAGCCACTGGGGGCACCTGCTTTGTTTCTACAAAACAGCGATCTGAACAAGAAGCCACAGCTGCACACAAGTGGCTCATAAGCTGCTTCCAGGCCCCCGTGGGATTCTCAGCAGATGGAGAGGGTGCACGCGATGTTTTGGTTGTTGTTATTGTGACAACTTTTTGATCAATTATGATTGGGTTTTTACAGTGTTAGATGAGAAATGAAAGAATGTCAAGCATAGCAACAGTCAAGATGGTGCAGAATTCTGATGGTGGTAGAAATAAAAACCAGCCAGGACTCTGAAGAGGCTGAAAACAGAAATTCAGTTCTTTGTTCTTTGCAGCTACCACAGCTGTTCTTACACCATCTACGCCTGTGCTGGAAAGGCTCCCTCCCCTCTGCCCCTCTATGAAATCCTGCTCTAAATTTGCAGTCTCTAGAGCATATCCCCACAGAGTAGGAGGGAGCTGGAGCCAGGGCAGAGAGGACCCAAGAAAGTGAAAGTGAAGTCGCTCAGTCGTGTCCGACTCTTTGTGATCCCATGGACTGTAGCCCACCAGGCTCCTCCATCCTTGACATTTTCTAAGCAAGAGCACTGGAGTGGGTTGCCATTTCCTTCTCCAGGGGAGAGGATCCAGGAGACACCTAGACTCCTGGCTCCCAAGCATGGCTTCCCCTCAAAATCACAGCAGGTGCTTGTGAAACATACAGATTCCAGGGTTGTGTTCCAAGCCCACTGACTTGGAACCTGTAAGGGCAAAAGTCCAAGAAACTAGATTTGAAAAGACCCAGAGCTTCTGGGTTTTTCTCCTAAACACCCAGACTATGAAATCGTTGGCCTGGTCCAGCCCCCTTACCAACAGGTGAGGGGAGGGGGGAGGCTGAGGGGTGGGGTGGCTGGCTCAAGTTCAGAGCCCAGCACAGCAGGACTGGGTAGACCCCCAAGGCAGGTCTGTGCTTTCTTACAGGGGTGGCTGTGGCTTCCAGTGCTAGGGCCCTGAGGTTACATTGTAGCTCCAAGTGTCTTTCATCTGTAAACTGGGGATGGCCATGCAGTTTCTGCCTTCCACTAATCCTGCCCAAATGGCCTGGGACTGGGCTCTGCCCAGAGAATCCAGTGATGGGATCTTTCCAACTAATATTGCCTCCAGGAGAATAGGCCATTGGAAATAGTCCTCTGTGTCATTCCAATGTTTTGAACATTTTAGATGTATCTGTGTGTGTGTGTGTGTGTATGTGTGTGTGCGCGCGCGCGTGCATGTGCACACGTGTGCATTTGCTCAGTCCTTCAGTCATCTCCAACACTTTGCAACCCTATGGACTGCAGCCTATCAGGCTCTTCTTCCCATGGGATTTCCCAGGCAAGAGTACTGGAGTGGGTTGCCATTACTTTCTCCAGGAGATCTTCCTGACCCAGGGATCAAACCTGTGTCTCCTGCACTGGCATATGGATTCTTTTTCACTGAGCCACCTGGGAAGCCCTTCAATATGTTTACATCCTTCTATATTTGTAAACTTTTCCATAAAGGGCATATTCTTTTTGGGACAGGTCATTCAAACTGACAAAATCTTGAACTGTCCAGGTAACTATCTCTTTTCCCCCAAATGTAAAACACTTTGTTGAATATTACATCCTTTGCTATGCCTGCAAGGAAGTTAAAGAGATAAAGGGGGACACAGATCCCAAATATTTCTATAAAATAGGAGAAAGTTGGTTACTACAGTTCTTAATTCCTTACTTCTGGATGGCAATAATCTGTCCAAAATGAACGATTTCCATGGTATCCTAAAATAAGGGAAAATTTTCTGCATCCGATTTCAGAATAAAGAAGACAATATGTCCCCATAGCTTTCATGTGGTTTTCTGTTTTGAGGATGAAATGCGTACCAGCCCTCCCACCCCAAGTAGAAAATTAACTCGTTTCATAGTTCACAAAATACTTTCACATGCACTCTCTCTCTCTCTCTGCCCTCAAAATCCTGCGAGATAGGCACCATTCTATCGCCATCAGACTCTGCACAAACAGGGAAATTGAGGCTGGGTTTAGGAGATAGAGGTCAGTTAGTCCCCCTGCTCTTTCTCTGAAGTTAGAGTCATTCTTCCTGGGGTCAGTCCCGCCATGTTGGTCCCATGCAGCCTCAGGATTCCACCTACTCTCTTCTGACCTGTAAGCCCCTTGCTCTGCTTCTAGCAGTGGTTATTGTCATTCAGTTGCTAAGTCATATCTGACTCTTTGCGACCCTATGGACTGCAGCACACCAGACTTTTCTGTCCTTCACCATCTCCCAGAGTTTGCATAAACTCATATCCATTGAGTCAGTGATAAAATCCAAACATCTTCTCTGTCGTCCCCTTCTCTTCCTACCTTCAGTCTTTCTCAGCATCAGGGTCTTTTCCAATACTTTATTTTTTAAAATATAAATTTATTTATTTTAATTGGAGGTTGATTACTTTACAGTATTGTATTGGTTTTGCTGTACATCAACATGAATCCGCACGGGTATACACGTGTTCACCATCCTGAACCTCCCTCCCTCCTCCCTCCCCGTACCATCCCTCTGGGTTGTCTCAGTGCACTAGCCCCAAACATCCAGCATCATGCATTGAACCTGGACTGGTGATTTATTTCATATATGATATTATACATGTTTCAGTGCCATTCTCCCAAATCATTCCACCCTCTCCGTCTCCCAGAGTTCAAAAGACTGGTCTTTACATCTGTGTCTCTTTTGCTGTCATGCATACAGGGTTATTGTTACCATCTTTCTAAATTCCATATATATGCATTAGTATACTGTATTGGTGTTTTTCTGTCTGGCTTACTTCACTCTGTATAATTGGCTCCAGTTTCATCCACCTCATTAGAACTGATTCAAATGTATTCTTTTTAATGGCTGAGTAATACTCCACTGTGTATATGTGCCACAGCTTTCTTATCCATTCATCTGCTGATGGACATCTAGGTTGCTTCCATGTCCNATCTGCTTTATAGCAGGTCCTTGCTGCTTATCCATTTTAAATATAGCAGTGTGTACATGTCCACCCCAGACTCCCTAAACATCCCCTCCTCCCATCCTTCTCCCACCCCTCCCCCACCAGCAGCCATAAGTTCATTCTCTGTTTGCAAAGTTTTATTAGGTTCTGCCATACAGCAAAGTGAAATCAGTTATACATATATAGGTATTCACTCTTTTTTAGATTCTGTTCCCACATAGGTTATTACAGAGCATTGAGTAGAGCACCCAGTGTTATACACTGGGTCCTTATTAGTTATCTAAAAATGAAACATTTAGAACGATTAGGAGAATTATTGTGAACACGCAAGCATTCATTCCACAAAAGTCTATTTCATGATTGGAAGAGCAAGGTTACTGACCTAGGTTCTAGGAATCTGTGGGCACCCAGGTCATCTGAGACCTCTGCACTCAGGTTCAGCAACAGATAAGAAAGAAATGGTTAATAAAATAGAAGGTGGTGATGAGCAAGGTTCAAGAACAGAGAGAGCAGAGGATGCTGTGGAGGAGAAAGGATGGTGGTGATAGTGTTCATTTTAGCTCTGATGACCGGGAAAGTTCTTTCTGAATAGACAGAATTTGAATAGAGATTGAAAAGTCATGAAAAGTGGTCCATGAGAAAGTCTGGGTCAGAAGGGTCCCAGGTAAGTGGCAAGTACAAAGGCCCTGAGGTGGGGAGGTTTGGCAGCTTAAGGAAAGTCAATAGTGCCTATGACTGGAGCAGGTTACCAAGGGGGCAAGGGAAAGGGATGGGAAATGCAGTTAGGGAGGTGGTCAGGGCCAGGCCATCTGGGGTCCAGCAGGCTCTGATAAGAAGTTTGGGGTTTATTATGGGTTGGTTGGGAAGTCATTGGAGGATTTTGAGCTGAGGATGAACGTAATCAGACTCATGTTTCATCAGGATCTTTCTGCTCACTGGTTAGAAAAGCATATAGGGGAGAAGGATGTGAGTAGGATGACTAGTCATGAGATTTTTTTTTGTGAAAAATGCAGGTGAGAGGTATGGGTGGCTTGTGTGAGGATGGCGGTAATGGAGGTGGGGAGAGTGGTTGCATTCTGTATATATTGTAGAGATAGAGTTACATAGGTAATAGATACAGTATAGAAAAGAATAACAATACGTTATATATATAAATATATAGTTCATTTTGTAAATAATCAAAGGCATTCTTTTAAAATATATTTTTAGTTTATCTATTAATTTGGCTGTATCAAACTTTAGTCATGGCACACAGGATCTTTGATGTTCCTTATCGGACGAGGAGTCTTTAGTTGCAGCATGTGAAGTTTCAATTGCAACACATAGGATCTAGTTCTCCAATGAGGGATGGAACCTGAGCCCCCCTTTCAGTGGGAACATGGCGTCTTAGCCACTGGACCACCAAGTATGTCCCTCTCTAGTTTATTTTTACACAATATGCCTGTACTTTTGACCTGAGCCATTACATGAACAAAGGAATCATTTACAGAGGTGGGAGATGGGTTTGAGGACATGACTGTGAACCAAAAGCTTGCCTTTGAATAGTAATGGTATTTGAAAAGAGAAACACAANTTTTTTTTTGTGAAAAATGCAGGTGAGAGGTATGGGTGGCTTGTGTGAGGATGGCGGTAATGGAGGTGGGGAGAGTGGTTGCATTCTGTATATATTGTAGAGATAGAGTTACATAGGTAATAGATACAGTATAGAAAAGAATAACAATACGTTTTATATATAAATATATAGTTCATTTTGTAAATAATCAAAGGCATTCTTTTAAAATATATTTTTAGTTTATCTATTAATTTGGCTGTATCAAACTTTAGTCATGGCACACAGGATCTTTGATGTTCCTTATCAGACGAGGAGTCTTTAGTTGCAGCACGTGAAGTTTCAATTGCAACACATAGGATCTAGTTCTCCAATGAGGGATGGAACCTGAGCCCCCCTTTCAGTGGGAACATGGCGTCTTAGCCACTGGACCACCAAGTATGTCCCTCTCTAGTTTATTTTTACACAATATGCCTGTACTTTTGACCTGAGCCATTACATGAACAAAGGAATCATTTACAGAGGTGGGAGATGGGTTTGAGGACATGACTGTGAACCAAAAGCTTGCCTTTGAATAGTAATGGTATTTGAAAAGAGAAACACAATTTGAGTAAGATTTGGAGAACTGTAAATTCCTCCATAATGTAAATATCTTTCTGATTGAGATCTTTAACTGACGATCATTTATTTTAGCTTTATCTGCAAACTTTGAGAAAGTGAAGTGAAGTCGTTCAGTCATGTCCGACTCTTTGCGATCCCATGGACTGTAGTCTACCAGGCTTCTCTGTCCATGGGATTTTCCAGGCAAGAGTACTGGAGAGGGTTGCCATTTCCTTCTCCAGGGGATCTTCCTGACCCAGGGATCAAACCCAGGTTTCCTGCATTGCAGGCAGACGCTTTACCCTCTGAGCCCAATCTGAACCTAATGATGAGTAAAATACACTCCTAAGGGTTTTCTGCACCCTTGGGATCATGAACTTATACGTTCCTTGAGGGCAGGGACTCTGCTTCATTTATAATAGGCTTCTGACCAATGTGGATTGAAAAGACCAGGGGAATGGAATAATTGCACAAAAACCAGAGTTGGTCCTCAGCAAAACTGTGGGTGAGGACTTGCCTTAGGACTCCTCCTTCCTTGGCATGCTTAATTCCAGACACCCCACAGAGATCTCTACTGGGGCCCCTGGCAAATCTGCACCCCTGGAAGGGTCTTTTCCCAAGCATAAGAGTATCTGATTTCCCTTTCATCTATTAGCTCCTGCCCCTGAGACTGTGAGGGGATGTCTGCTCATCTGTATGGTGTATATAATATGTATCGCAATTCAAAAAGTGTTTCTTTAGATGTGCTACATATATACAATGGAATATTACTTTTCCATAAAGGAAACTAAATTGTGCCATTTGCAGAGATGTGGATGGACCTAAAGCCTAACATACAAAGTGAAGTAAGATAGAAAGAGAAAAACAAACATTGTATACAAATGCGTATGTGTGGAATCTAGAAAAATGGTATAGATGATCTGATTTGCCAGAGACACAGACCTAGAGAACAAATGTATGGACACCAAGGGGGAAAGGGATGGGTGGGAGGAACTGGAGGACTGGAACTGTTTTATATACACTATTGATACTATGTATAAAATAGATAATTAATGAGAAGTACTGTAGAGCACAGGGAACTCTACTCAGTGCTATGTGGTGACCTAGATGGGAAGGAAACCCAAAAAAGTGGGAATATATGTATACATACAGCTGATTCACTTTGCTGTACAGCAGAAGCTGACACAGCATTGCAAAGCAAGTGTATTCCAGTAGAAATTAACTTTTAAAAAGTGCTTGTTTATAAGCAGGTTATTCTGGAAGAAAAAAATGGCATTATTTTTCTTTCCTGATTTAAGTCCATCTCCTTGATCCCCACTCTGCTGCCCTTGTTATATTCTCTCCATCTCTTCATTAAAGAAAATGAACAGCCTAGGTGTTAGGCACCACTCATTTGTTCAACATAATAAAATGTATTTATTGAATGCCTGTGAGAAACTGAACATTTCCTGCCATATCAGTAGACAAGGATGTCACAGTTATCAATGATTGCAACCCTCCATCATGAGCTGATGAGCCCTACGGATACACAGGGAAGAGAGGAATGCCTGCTATCTAGCAGCCATCAGACTACAGCCATTCCCGACGCTGAACCCTAAGGGAGCTCAGGATGTGAAAAAATATATTGTGCCCAGGATAGCTGAGACGCATATGAAAAGAATGATTTTAGTGAGCCCATACTCTTGCATCTTCCCATACATAGAAAAGCACTATGTTCCATAACCTGGGATACTTGGCTTTCTTTAATTAACAATAATCTTTTGATGCTCCCCTTTGGAAGACTTCTGAACAACCTGGCTCCTCCTCTCGCCTCCTCAGAGCAGTTTTCTCAGGATCACTTGAAATGCTGTGTCCTGCCCTTGAAGTCCTAAAAAGCCTTAGAACAGAACTCTCAACTTTTAGCTTGGGAATATTTTTTTAAGTCAACACCTGTGATGTACTGGGCAGTCTTCAAGATGCTGGTAACAATGCAGCCAAGAGAACAGAAACCATCTTTGCTCACAAAGTGCCTGCCTTGTCACAGGCAGAAGGTATCAGGGGACTAGCAAGGGGGTGGCAGTGAACCTGGGTGGTCAGGGAAGCCCCCTCTGGGAGGTGACCTTGAAAGCTGCACTCTGAATGACAGGAGAGAGATGGCCTCGTGAAAACCCACAGAGAAAGGTCCCAGGTGGGCAGACCAGCCAGCGAGAGCATGCCTAACAAGTGGGAGGGGACATTTCCTCCTGCAGCAGAACCTAACCTGTCACCTCCAACACAGAACAGGCTTTGCTTTCCAAAGAGCTTTAAAAAGATTTTTTTTAAAACTTTGTCCCATTTGAAAACAGACTGTCAGAGCTGGCCCTGACACCATCTCCCTGGCTGATGGAGATTAAACACTGGGCCCCATGTCCTGATGGCTCTGAGTGGAGCCAGCGTCCTGGGGTGTGGGGCAAGAAAGGGTTGGGCCTTGGGACTGCATCCAATTTCCCCTCAACCCCAGTAACAAGATCTCAGCTCCTTGACAAGGGGTCCTCTCCCCACTTCCCGCCCCGTCGTCCCTGCCCCCTGGAATTCTTGGGCAGAACAGCTGCACGGGGGGCTCAGCTTTCAATGAAACCATAAAATACTCCTGCGGGTCCCTAAGAGGATGGCATTTATGACTGGGGTGGGCCAGTTTCCCTGTGCAGACACCCCCTCCCCAATTCCCAGGCTCACCAGCCCAGACGCCCACATGTCCCCCAGCCTGCTCTTAAGCCTCTGGGAACTGCAGCATGGGTGCTTCAGATAGTCCGAAGCCAGAGCACTCTGGCAGAGGGAAAACATATGCAGATTCAGGGACCGGGAGGAGGACCTTTGCCAAGAAGACAAGAAGGCTTCCAGCAGGGCACCTGCTTTGGCCTTGTACCTCACCCAGAGTCCCTACCACCCCAGGGAGTCTATCTGCTCTCTGGTTTGAGGACAGGAAAGCCCTCACTGGCTCCCAGAAGTGGGGGGAACCACATTCCTCCCGCCCTCCTGGCCCCTACCCTGGGCAACTCCTGGGCTTTCATCAATTTCTCTTGGAATTGACATGCATATGGGGACTTCCCTGGCCATCCAGTGGCTAAGACTTCACCTTCCAATGCAGGGAGTGAGGGTTTGATCACTGATTGAGGATCCCACATGCCTCGAGGCCAAAAAATAAAAGAAAATAAAAGAGAAGCCATATTGTGATAAATTCAAAATAGACTTGTAAACAATGGTCCACTTAAAAAAAATTTTTTTTAAATACCACAGAGCAAGTAAAAGAATTAGATTGGTATTTTAAAAAGATGCACATTGGACGAGGTGTGCTGATATCCCCAGACTCCCTTTCAAGTGCCAACTGAAACATCTTCGCCCCACGTGCAAGCTCCCACGTGGGGACTACAGGCAGCAGAGCAGTGGCAGCTGACTCCTTTGCCCTGCGCCTAGGCACAGAGCTTGTGTGGTTATTTTACCCATTTACTGTAATTGTGTCCATGCATGCATGCCTGTTAAGTCACTTCAGTTGTGTCCAACTCTTTGTGACCCCATGGACTGTAGCCCACCAAGCTCCTCTGTCCATGGGATACTCCAGGCAAGAATACTGGAGTGGATTGCCATGTCCTTTCCCAAGGAATTTTGTCCGTACTGCTTTATAAAAACAAAGCAGTGGGAAGCAGGGATAAAAAGCATAAAACACTATAAATGGGGTGAAGACAGGTGTCCGCAGGTGTGCCCCGGGAGGGATGAGGCAGCCACAGCGGACCCTCCTTTGCAGGAAGCCCATCGCCTGAAAGGTAAGACGTAGTGATTTACTAGTAGTAAACCTAAGCACAGACTTAAGCAGTAAGCATAAATAGTATACATAAGTGTATACCTCTATGCCACATAAGTCTGTGATTATGCTTTTGAATATTTGATTCCAGTGCACAAGTTCAGAGCAGGAGCACGCAATCTGGGAAGACCTCTCAAAAGCAGTAGTGTGACCTACCCTGCTGGTGGCTGATGTCCAGCATGCACTGGGCTGGGATTGGTAGCAAGACTTTGCTGAACAGAAATGGCCTGGGCACGGCAGCCTGAACCTGTCTGGAACAGGGACTGTCCCATCCCCACTGCCATTCCCCCCGATTCTCCAGGTCACGCCCCTAATCAGAACACTGACTACCCCACAGTGAGCACCTGGGAAGTGCCCAGTCCCGAAGTTAAGTGCTCAACCTGCAACACCTCTCACCTCTCACTGTTTAACATGGATCCCCGTGTTACTGGATACTGTTTCCTCCATTTTATAGATGACAAGGGCATGATTGGAGGGGCTAGTTTGCCCCGAGTTACGTGGCAACTGTAGGATGGAGTTCAGGTCAGAGCGCCAGCTGCTCAGAGCCCACGCTTAACCACTGTGATGTCCACAAAGGCCACGGGCCATGCAGGGGAGCTGGTGGGATTCCTCTCACCCACCTCTAACAGCTCTCCCACCCCCAGGAAATGCTGAGGTTCGCCTGGAAGGGATAACAAAAATCAAACCCTTTCAGGCTGCTGAAAATGACAGAGGAAAAACCCTCTCATGCGAAACTAGAGAAAATCTTGCTTGTGTAGACCAGATGAGCAGAGTAGACGAAGCCACCTTCATCTGGGATCAGCCAGCTGTTTCTTCACTCACAGACACTGAAAGTGGGCATAAGCTCATCCTAAGCTCACGGACATTGTTCCAGCCTCAGACCACAGGTCTGAAGACCATTGTTGCTGGCTGGGGCAGGTGAGATGCGGCAATGGGGTTGGAAGTACAGGTATATGGTTCAGTTGTTCTGAGACACATCTTCAACCTTGGCCAGGGCTGACTGACTGGGAAGCTGCTGTTGTCACTAAGTCATCTCTGACTCTTTGTGACCTCATGGACTGTAGCCCGCCAGGCTCCTCTGACAATGAGATTTCCCAGGTAAGAATACTGGAGTGGTTGCCATTTCCTTCTGCAGGGGATCTTTCTGACCCAAGGATCAAACCTGTGACTCCTGTGTCTCCTGAATTGGCAGGCAGATTTTTTTAACTCTGAGCCACCAGGAAGCTAAAAAGCTTCAAATTCTCTCATTTGTTCCAGCCCATTCCAAAGGCTGGGAGAAGCCTTAGCAACATATTCCTGTGTTACATGGTTTTGAAAATCTTAATTATTCTGATCTTTAGAAACAAATTGTAAGAAAAATTTTAGATCACACTAAAGTGTTAATTCATTAAGAGGAAGAGAGAAATTTCCAATAGAAATGATACATTTCCAATAGAAGTGATGTGTAGGCTCTTAGATTGTTATATAATCCAATTAAAGGAAAGGGATGAATTACAGGTTCATGTTGGAAAAAGGATTTTCCTTCTTTTGCTGAATCAACAGAAACTGGTATCATTGATAAAGATAACATAATCTTACAATGAGAACAATGATGGCAGGCTGGTTAACAAGGCATTTAAGATGAATTATTACATTTTTAAAAAATGGACACATTCTGATATTTTTCAGTTGATACGTAAAAGAAACTACTAGAGGTTTTCCTAAATTTGGTAACAGTTCTGACAGTGTACATGTCATTACCAAGGATATAACCTGCAAAGAACTTTTTTGAAANTCTCAACTTTTAGCTTGGGAATATTTTTTTAAGTCAACACCTGTGATGTGCTGGGCAGTCTTCAAGATGCTGGTAACAATGCAGCCAAGAGAACAGAAACCATCTTTGCTCACAAAGTGCCTGCCTTGTCACAGGCAGAAGGTATCAGGGGACTAGCAAGGGGGTGGCAGTGAACCTGGGTGATCAGGGAAGCCCCCTCTGGGAGGTGACCTTGAAAGCTGCACTCTGAATGACAGGAGAGAGATGGCCTCGTGAAAACCCACAGAGAAAGGTCCCAGGTGGGCAGACCAGCCAGCGAGAGCATGCCTAACAAGTGGGAGGGGACATTTCCTCCTGCAGCAGAACCTAACCTGTCACCTCCAACACAGAACAGGCTTTGCTTTCCAAAGAGCTTTAAAAAGATTTTTTTTTAAACTTTGTCCCATTTGAAAACAGACTGTCAGAGCTGGCCCTGACACCATCTCCCTGGCTGATGGAGATTAAACACTGGGCCCCATGTCCTGATGGCTCTGAGTGGAGCCAGCGTCCTGGGGTGTGGGGCAAGAAAGGGTTGGGCCTTGGGACTGCATCCAATTTCCCCTCAACCCCAGTAACAAGATCTCAGCTCCTTGACAAGGGGTCCTCTCCCCACTTCCCGCCCCGTCGTCCCTGCCCCCTGGAATTCTTGGGCAGAACAGCTGCACGGGGGGCTCAGCTTTCAATGAAACCATAAAATACTCCTGCGGGTCCCTAAGAGGATGGCATTTATGACTGGGGTGGGCCAGTTTCCCTGTGCAGACACCCCCTCCCCAATTCCCAGGCTCACCAGCCCAGACGCCCACATGTCCCCCAGCCTGCTCTTAAGCCTCTGGGAACTGCAGCATGGGTGCTTCAGATAGTCCGAAGCCAGAGCACTCTGGCAGAGGGAAAACATATGCAGATTCAGGGACCGGGAGGAGGACCTTTGCCAAGAAGACAAGAAGGCTTCCAGCAGGGCACCTGCTTTGGCCTTGTACCTCACCCAGAGTCCCTACCACCCCAGGGAGTCTATCTGCTCTCTGGTTTGAGGACAGGAAAGCCCTCACTGGCTCCCAGAAGTGGGGGGAACCACATTCCTCCCGCCCTCCTGGCCCCTACCCTGGGCAACTCCTGGGCTTTCATCAATTTCTCTTGGAATTGACATGCATATGGGGACTTCCCTGGCCATCCAGTGGCTAAGACTTCACCTTCCAATGCAGGGAGTGAGGGTTTGATCACTGATTGAGGATCCCACATGCCTCGAGGCCAAAAAATAAAAGAAAATAAAAGAGAAGCCATATTGTGATAAATTCAAAATAGACTTGTAAACAATGGTCCACTTAAAAAAATTTTTTTTTAAATACCACAGAGCAAGTAAAAGAATTAGATTGGTATTTTAAAAAGATGCACATTGGACGAGGTGTGCTGATATCCCCAGACTCCCTTTCAAGTGCCGACTGAAACATCTTCGCCCCACGTGCAAGCTCCCACGTGGGGACTACAGGCAGCAGAGCAGTGGCAGCCGACTCCTTTGCCCTGGGCCTGGGCACAGAGCTTGTGTGGTTATTTTACCCATTTACTGTAATTGTGTCCATGCATGCATGCATGTTAACACTTCAGTTGTGTCCAACTCTTTGTGACCCCATGGACTGTAGCCCACCAAGCTCCTCTGTCCATGGGATACTCCAGGCAAGAATACTGGAGTGGATTGCCATGTCCTTTCCCAAGGAATTTTGTCCGTACTGCTTTATAAAAACAAAGCAGTGGGAAGCAGGGATAAAAAGCATAAAACACTGTAAATGGGGTGAAGACAGGTGTCCGCAGGTGTGCCCCGGGAGGGATGAGGCAGCCACAGCGGACCCTCCTTTGCAGGAAGCCCATCGCCTGAAAGGTAANCTCCTGACTAACTCCTGCAGGACCCAGGCTCCCCTCTTCTGTAAGGCTAAGTCAAGCTCCTGAGTATGCTGGGGTGAGCTGCCATGACTGGCCCTTGCTGTCCTCAATCTTTATATCCAAACAGCACAAACCTATTAGTTGGCCTGAGGCAAAGAGCCCCCTGTGCTGTGCTGTGCTTAGTCACTCAGTCGTGCCCAACTCTTTGAGACCCCATGGACTGGAGCCTGCCAGGCTCCTCTGTCCATGGGGATTCTCCAGGCAAGAATACTGGAGTGGGTTGCCATGGCCTCCTCCAGGGGATCTCCTTGACCCAGGAATAGAACCCAGGTTTTATGAATTGCATGCAGATTCTTTACTGTCTGAGCTACCAGAGAAGCCCAAGAATACTGGAGTGGGTAGCCTATCCCTTCTCCAGGGGAACCTCCGGACCCAGCAATCGAATCAGAGTTTTGCATTGCTGGCAGATTCTTTACCGGCTGACCTACCAGGGAAGCTCAAAGAGCCCTCTATCTGTGTTCTTCTATAAGCTGCCACAGAAGCTGCTCAAACCCTGGTCACATTCATCGTAGCTGTCTGAGTTCATCTCTCCAGGACACTGTGCTGAGTCTGTATCTCCAGGCAGAGGTCTAATGCAGAGCTGGTGCAAAGGATAGGAGGGAAGTGGACATGGCCCTTCTGAGCTGCACAGAGGGGACCAGGACTCCGGGGTTCCTACCTGCAGGTCCTGGCAGGAACCTGGGCTCTGCTTCTCTCTCTGCTCTCCTCTCTTTCCTCTTACTAAAGTGAAAGGACCACGATGGGCGGTGGCTCACCAGCAGATGGGGCAGGAGTGAGCCGAGCGGAGGCACTGTCTATTGGAGCATCTACCAAGGAAGGGCAATGCCTCAGGACCCCTCCACTTCACAACCTCCTTTCCCATCCCACTGGACTGTGCTTTTGGAGCCTAGGACTTTAGAAAGCGTCCAGATTTGGTCTGCACTTAAAAATCAAAAGTGCTAGGAGACTGTCTTGGGCTGCAGCGTGAGGGATTTGGGCAAGAAAAAGAGACTCTTTCCTTGAATGAGAGTCACGATGAGCTGCCAGGTGTGTGCATCTGTGTGGTGGGGCCAGCTCCCTGGGTCCCGCCTTTCAGGGGAGACTGAGCCAGTTTCAGGACTGCTTTTGGGATGTCGGCTGCACTGCCTGGGGCCTTTCATGACTGCCTTCCATCCTGATGACACTCAGGGAGTTGGGCAGATCCGGTGGCAGACTTGGAACTCTTGCTGAAATAGCAGATGATGGCTGTGCCAGTTGCTAACGACTGTGGTGGTCCGAAGCCCCAGAGGGATGTCCCACTGCCATCCCCTTTTCTGGGGGTCCACAGGAACTCTGTATGCCCAGACTCTTAAGGCTCAGAGGAGCCCCCCATAACCCTGCACCAGCCGACCACTCTCCCCTGGTCCACGCTCCCTGTTTCAGCTACACACATTTTCACTATCATCCCGAGAGGTATGTCCTAATATCAGCTTCATTTTATAGGAAACTCAGGTGTGTGTTAGTCGCTCAGTCATGTCCTTCTCTGTGATTCCATGGACAGTAGCCCTCCAAGTTCCTCTGTCCATGGAATTCTCCAGGCAAAAGTACTGGAGTGGGTTGCCATCCCCTTCTTCAGGGGAATCATCCTGACCCAGAGACAGAACCCAGATCTCCAGCATTTTAGATAGATTCTTTACTGTCTGAGTCACCAGGGAAGCTCTTAAGAAACTCAGGACCGAATGAAATTAGGAAACATGCCCACGTGATGCCAGGTCACGTGATTATGAAGGTGGGGTGGAGTCAGCGAAAATGCTCTGGACTCGATGAGTGAAGGTCTGGTCCTCACCCCCATTCTGTCCTACATGTTAGCTGTGTAATGTTGGCTTGTTTGCCTAACCTCTCTGAGTCTAGCTGACTTTAGTACATCAGAGTGGGAAGCAGTTCTAATAGCCTCCTGGAGCTTCTCAGAGACCACCCTGCTTGCCTCTCCTTCGATACTGTCTCAAGGCTGAACCCTCTGTCACATCTGTAAGGTAGGCTGGGTCTGCACTCAGGTATTATGAAACTGTTTAGGGATTTTTCTTTTTAAGACTTTTTTTTTACATTGGCCGTTTAAAAAGTCTCTTTTGAATTTATTACAATATTGTCTCTTTTATGTTTTGAGGTTTTTGGGGCCGCGAGGCATGTGGGCTCTTAGTTCCGCAACCAGGGATTGAACTCACACCCCCTGAATTGAAAGTTGAAGTCCCAACTAGGAATTCTGGGCAGCGGCCCTGCCCACTGCTGCCCCTTCAAGGCCTTCTAGCATCTGGAGGGGGACTGGGGCAGGAGGAGGGAGGAGTCTGGTTTCTCAGGAATGAAACAGGTTTGACAAGGAGAAAGGTCCCTCTGAGAGAGGGGAGGCTGCTGAAGCAACGCTGCAAAATGCTAACCTCTTAGGGGAGCAGGGGGCCTGAGGTTCCGAGAGAAAGCTTCACAAAACACAGGGATGGTCCACGGACTGGGCCCTGTTTGCGCTTCTATTGCCAAAGCTTGACATCAGACTGTTGCTTTAAGATCCTCTGAGGTAATTAGGCCATTCATCTCTCAGGGTGTATGGACATGTGTCTTACTTTCCTTAGGAATGCTGACATTTCAGGTCTTGAATTTCATTAGCAGCAAGCATTTTAATCATGAAAATACATAGTATCTCATCCCCCACCACCCTGCTCTCAGCCTCCTGTTTACCCTATGTATTCCTTCTCTATCCTTTCACTGTCTTCTGTTGATTTCTTCTGAGTGGTTAATGCTCCCTGAAATTATCATATATGCAGATTTGCTTATTTCTTTCTTATTTTTTTCTGTTACATCCTCTAGACAAGAAGCTCCATTAAGGTGCAAACCTCCCCTTTCCCTTTATCACTACACTGGTCCATGTCTAGGAGGAGAGTGGGCACATCATAGGTCTCTATCAACATTGGCTGAATGAACATGAACTTGAATGGATGGATAGATGCTCTATAGTACAAGGTGTTCTTTACCTAAGAAGTGTAGACACAGCCTGGCTCCTGGCCTTGTGTTTTCTCTTTATTTATATGTAAATACAGTTTTCTTCCAACTCAAGCCCTCCCACCAAAGAACAATGTTGTTGTTCAGTCTCTCAGTCGTGTCCAACTGTTTGTGACCCCATGGACCGCAGCATGTCAGGCTTCCCTGTCCTTCACTACTTCCTGGAATTTGCTCAAACTCTTGTCCGTTGAGTTGATGAATTCTCCAAGAATACTGGAGTGGGTTGCCATTCCCTTCTCCAGGGGATCTTCCTGACCCAGGGATCCAACCTGGGTTTCCTGCATTGCAAGCAGATTTTTTTTTTTTTTTTTTTTTTACTGTCTGAGCCTCTGAAACTTTCCCTGAAAAGGACATTATGATTCTATACTGTTCAGTTTCTCGTCTCCCAGAAATATTCACCACCTTGTCATAGCCATCTGTATAACTAAATGGCAACAGAGCCTTCTATCCTGATCCATTCTCCCTTCAGTTCAGTTCAGTCATTCAGTTGTGTCCGGCTCCTTGCAACCCAAAGGACTGCAGCACACCAGGCTTCCCTGTCCATCACCAACTCTCGGAGCTTGCTCAAGCTCATGTCGATTGAGGTGGTGATGCCATCCAACCATCTCATCCTCTGTTGTCCCCTTCTCCTCCTGCCTTCGATCTTTCCCAGCATCAGGGTCTTTTCCAATGAGTCAGTTCTTCGCATCAGGTGGCCGAAGTATTGGAGCTTCAGCTTCAGCATCAGTCCTTCAATGAATGTTCAGGACTAACTTCCTTTAGGATTGACTGGTTTGATCTCCTTGTAGTTCAAGGGGTTCTTAAGAGTCTTCTCCAACACCACAGTTCAAAAGCATCATTCTCCCTTAGGTTTGACCCAAGTCCTTCCTGTTGCAGCCCCAGTTTCATTCATCCATTTGTGTAAAAATACTCTCTGACTGCCTACTGTGAGCTCAGTGCCCAGCATTAGGGCTATGATTCTGACAAAATCAGCATGATTGCTCCCTAGGGAGATCAAAGTCAAATGGGGTGATGTACCAAACAAAGGCTCACATCAACACCCAGACAGCTGCCATTTCAGCTGTGTCATGAGGTATAAATGCCGGGTGACAGGCCTACATGAAAAGATGGGGAAGGCCAGACTCTAATGAACTCAAGAGGAGGTGTCAGGAAAGGTCCCCCCGAGGAAAGAGGATGGATGACCTGGGGTAAGGATTTATAAACAGAGGAATTTGTAAACCAAGGAGGAAGCAACCAGATGAAGGGAGTAGCGGACAGAGAACCAGCTCCCAGGCAAAGGGAAGGACACCCACGGAAGCCCAGGAGCAGAATACAGCTTGGCTCCTTCCAGGATTTCCCTAAGAGAGAATGATCTTTTATTTTCCTGACTGACAAAGTTTCAAGGAGCCGGGGCAACAATAAGGAAAAGTTCTAGCCCGGAAAACAGAACCACACTATGTCTTTTTGTAACAGAGTCTTTAGGGTTTGGCTTCCTAACATCTGATTTGTTCTTCAAATGAAACCTGGCATACACACAGGGGCACTGCAAGCTTCCAGCTAAGCCACACTCCCGTGAAGTTGTGCTGGTGTGAAGACACAGATGCCCTGGACCTCAGCATGCTGTGACCATCCCCTGGGTCATCTGAAGTGGAGGTCTGACCACAGATCCCTACAGGGGTACAAATTCCACACCCTAATTTGCTTCTAGGGGGCTTCGTCTAGACCCGCTTGTAAACTGAGAGGCTTACCTGTGCCGTATTATTTCTAGATGAATCACAGCTGTGCTTTGATCTTTTCAAGCATGCTTCTGTCTTGACAATGAGTTGTCTATTGGCTATCTTGACTTCAAACTCCTTATCAATCACCCCCATCTTCAAACCGACACATCTTGCAGTCTTCAAATTGGATCTAGAATCATTGTGCCTCCAGAATGTAGTGATCATTTCTGTATGCCTTCCTCTCTCATCTTCCACATCAACTGGGTACCAGATCCAATCGATGCCACCTGAAAAATGCTCCTCTCATCCAGAGTTCCTGCTTGCTCCCTCTGCCTCATCCTAGTCTGGGTTCTGCTGTGTATAATTTATTGCTGATTTTCCAGCTTTCCCTCAGTTTGCCTCAAGTCCACCCATCAGTTATCCTACTACCAAAATCATATCCTTAAAAATTAGAGGAAAAAACACCCTTGTTGATTGCTCATTATGTAATAAACCAGTGATTCTCAAAGTGTGCAGCAGCATCTTCTGGGAACTTGTTAGAAATGCAGATTCCCAGATCCCACTCAGACCTAATCAGTCAGAGACTCAGGTGATGGGCCCTTCAGGTGAAAAACATTCTTCTTTGTCAAACTCTTACTCATCCCTAAGAGACAGCTCAGAGTTGCCTCCTCAGGGAAGCCTTCCCTCACTGTTCCCAGCAGCATTAATTGCTCATTTTCTGAGTTCCTGGAGCCCCTTTTGTCGACAATCTTGTTACAACTGTTTTATCGTAGATTTGACTTCAATGTAGGGAGTGGATTTCTATCAGATAATTAGAGTTTCTTTAAAACAGTACTAACTCCTTGTGAGCAGGTGCTCATGGAGAGGACGTGGATGGCTCCTCTGTCCATGGGATTCTCCAGGCAAGAATATTGGAGTGGGTTGCCATGCCCTCCTCCAGGGGATCTTGGGGGATCCCCAGAGATCCAGGGATTGACCCTGGGTCTCTGCACTTCAGGCAGAGACTTTACCATCTGAGCCACCAGAGAAGCCCCCCAAATAGCACCAACTCTTTGTGAGCAGGTGCTTATGGAAAAGACGTGAGAGGTATCAAGGATACTCGCAGTGATTATACTTGAAGGTCCCATCCCTTTTAATTCACTGTTCTTTCAGGAGAGATGACATCTCTTTTGCCGAATCCATACAGTTGAACAGGGTGCCTGCCGCCTAGTGAGTGAAGTGAAAGTCACTCAGTTGTGTCTAACTCTTTTCTCCAGGCCAGAATACTGAAGTGGGTAGCCTTTCCCTTCTCCAGGGGCTCTTCCTAACCCAGGGCTTGAACCCAGGTCTCCTGAATTGCAGGCTGATTCTTCACCAGCTGAGCCATCGCGGAAGCCCAAGAATATGGGAGTGGGTAGCCTATTGCTTCTCCAATGGATCTTCCTGACCCAGGAATTGAACCACGGTCTCCTGCATTGCAGGTGGATTCTTTACCAACTGAGCTATCAGGGAAGCTGCCTGCTGCCTAAAAGGTGTTCAAAAGGATTTTAAAAATGCATTGAATGGATAAAAGATTGTAAAGGAGGATAAAAAATTCTGCCCCAATTTGAAATTCCTGTCTTCTATCCTTTTGCAAAAGATAGAAATACTGCAGCCATGCTACTTTTTATCCTTCAAGGAAAAGGTACAATCACTTTCCAGCAGGTGGGGGAGGGATGGCTTGTGGGGGTTGGGCACGAAGATTCTAGATCCAGTTCAAGTCCCCTCTGCTGTGAGCCACAGTGCTGGTGAATCTGGGGTCTCCCTCGGGTAGAACAATTGCTGGAAATCCCTGTCGTGTTGACCTGTTAATTGTTCCTTGTGCCACATGCCTGCCACTCATCTCACTCACATCGAATTCAGGTCAAGGTCTCCTAAGGCACTCAGCGTCCTCCCCATCATGGTCTTCAGAGGAAGTGCTTCCAGACCTCTCAGGCTGCCCTCTGGGCATGTCCCCTTACCAGCCGTACCACCTCTGGTTAAGTTACCTAAATTTCCTTAACCTGTGTCCTTAACGGTACAAAAGAGTTAAAACTCCTGGAGTGTACACACAGAGCCTTACAGGGGAGAAGCAGCCGGTATGTGATAACCACTACTGTGATTATTTATTCCTCAGGCTGACCTTCCCTTTCAGCCCTTCACCCCAGCACCAGTCTCCAGTGCTTCCCTGCCCAATCAGAAAGCACAAAGCTTCAGCCCCTTCTGTTTAGGCTGCTGGAAACTGCCTGATGCCTTTTCTGCCTGTAAATCCTCAGTCCCGGCCCGCCTGTTTTCTAGTCCCAAGAATGTTTGTTCCATATGCTCCCCAGCTGGCTATCAGCTCAGTCTCCTAAAGGTTAAACTCATGTTCCGGAACATTCTTTTCAAGCATTACCTTTCCTTAAAAAAATGCAATACATCAATGGTTAAGAAATCAAAGCAGCTACACACACACACAAACATGGATACATGCAAACACACACATGCACACCAACCCACCTCCCTGTATCTCCATGTGAAAAGCCATCTAGCCCAGTAAACTGTGCTTCACCATTTCCTAATAAACTTTTATGTTTTCTTGCCACTGAAGTTTCTGTAACTGTACACACAATGCCATTACTGAGCCCTGCACCAATTCAACTCAGCCAGATGCCTCAGTGGCAGCCAGCTTCTAGAAAATTCTCTTGATATGTGTGCACCTTTGCCTCTCCATCTCCTGGGCCCTCCCTTCCCCTGGTCCCCACCTCAGACCATTCGCGCTTGGTCTCTTGGCCTTTTGTACCATATATACAAGGCCCAGGGTGGCAAGAAACAAACCCACTGCCCTTGAGAGCACCTGTGACCTCCCTGTGGTTCTGCTCAACCAAGCCAGGCCATCCTCCATCTGGAACTAGACAAAAGCCTGGGGTTTCTGATCAACCCAGAGGCGCTTGCCTTTCAGCCTGTCATGAAAACGGGTGCCTCATGAGCAGCCCGTGGAGGAGTAACTTGAGAAGATGTGTATAACGGGTTTGGGTCTCCTTAGATCTGGAGGTGGGAACTTGGAGATAGGGGGTTAGGCTGACGAAGGTTCTGGGGAAGAGAACCAGTCTTCAGGGTTGTGGCTCCATCTGGGTTTGCACAAAGAGCACTTTCAGGACACTTGAGCAGTGTTGGGGGGTGGGCAGGGGGCTCCAGATAGTCGGCTGCCCGTCAGGCCTCCGAGGATGCCTGCTGAGGCTGTTGGTGGGGCTCTGCATGGCCAGGGTCATCCGAGCTGGAAGCCCGGGGAGTTGTCTTCCTGGTGAAGTCAGACAAGTCTCCAGGTAGCCGGGAGCTGAGGACACGCACTCATTCCCGCACACGTGTTCGGAGGTGATAAACATACCATGCAGATGGTTTCTCTGAGCCGCAGTGGAGGGTTTCCACACAGATTCAATGAACTAAAAAGCAGATGTAAACACACACACAGGCTCACGCATGAATGGGAGAGAAAGAACCAAGTTCTTAAAAAACGCCAAACCCTGATCACCAATGTGGAGAAAGCATTGTTGGACCTGAGACAGACAGACAGACACATAAGACGAAAACAAAGCAGTCCTGTAAATTTTCAAGATGGAACCGCACCCCCCAGC
>SJYW01053100.1:122247-169400 GCA_006410735.1 Raphicerus campestris
GGAGAAAGCATTGTTGGACCTGAGACAGACAGACAGACACACAAGACGAAAACAAAGCAGTCCCATAAATTTTCAAGATGGAATCGCCCCCCCCCAGCCCCTGCCCCCCTGACTCTTCAGAAAATCACTTGTGCTGCTTGTATTTCTGCTGAAAAGAGTTCAAGAGACCCGTGGAAGGGAAGCGGGTGAACACGAACCTGGGGAGTGCCTCTGAGGAGGTGGATGATTTAGACTCTTAAGTAAGACCAATCCTCCACTGTGAAGTTGGGAAATTCCTCCTAGACTTCCAGAGTGAGGGCACCTAAAAGTCTCCCCAAGCCTAATCACCTGGGGGGTCACTTTTAGAGGGCTTCTGACAGGCCAGGAACGGGCTGTTTTCATGACATTGCAAAATGATCTAATGATATAGGCACTCCCCTCATTTTCAAGATAAGGGAACAAAGGCTCAGAGAGGTTAAGTAACTTGGTCAAGTTCACACAGCATGAAGTGGGCAAGGGGGACCTTATGCAAGTGTACAAAGAAGGCTCCACCAGTGGCCAACAGAGCTTTTGAGCATCCACAAGGAAGAGAGGACTGACAGCCTGCACACTGGCCCTCTCTGCAGTAGGAGCTCAAGATGCTGAAATCCCCGTGGGACGGGTGAGTTAGCCAAGGTCACGCAGCCAGCCACTGACAACAAAGCCAGGCTCGAACCCGCCTGTCGTCCAGCCAGGCAACTCACCCTGCAACACACCTCTCTGCTTAACAAAGTTCCAGCCAGAAATCAGGTGCGGGGGAGGATGACAGACACCAAGGGCATCTCCAGGAGCCAGACCCCTGCCCTCCGTGGCCTTCCTGTCTCAGAGACGAGTTCAGCCATCAGCCATCACAATGGCAGAGGTGTGCGTCGGATACCCAAGGTCTCCTGCAGACCTTATGGAGGAATCTGCCCAGGTCTGTGAACCTAACACATTGGCCTTGGCTGACCTTGGATGTCCTCTGATGCCAGGACAGTTGCTGAGAGGGAACTGTGCCCCCCAGCATGAGGAGGGCAGAGCTCACCATGGCCTGAAGCTGGAATTTCTCTGAGGCTGGTTTTCATCACCCCCAGCTCACTCTTGCCCCTACGTACACTCAACCTGGAAGCAGGCTGCTCCAGACACACTCTTGACACTAAGGCAAACTCCTTCCCTTCAAAGCGGGGCCAGGGGAACTCAGCCCTGTTATTTAGGGACCGTGCCTTCCCAGGCTGGACTCCAGGGTCTCTGTCACCCAAGCCCATCTTCCCAGGTAGCCAGACAGGCCCTAAACCCATGTGCAGTAGACATTCCAGAATAGGAACCTAAGGGCTCCTTAACTCCAACCTAAGAACCAAGATGGGCCAATTACAAGTCTTGCAGGATCCTATTGGTGGGCTTCCCTGGTGGCCCAGTGGTAAAGACTTCAACTGCCAATGCAGGAAATGCAAGAGATGCAGGATCGATCCCTGGGTCAGGAAGATCTCCTGGAGAAGGAAATGGCAACCCACTTCAGTGTTCTTGCATGGGAAATCTCATGGACAAAGGAGCCTGGTCAGCTACAGTTCATGGGGTTGCAAAGAGTTGGGCACGACAGCCTCTAAACAGCAATAACAATAATCCTATGGGCAGGCTTACTGTGTTCTTGATATAGGCTCCTGAAGCAAGAGCTTCCACAGGTTTCCAAGCAGAGAACAAGCTTTTCAATTCCCTAGGACTGTGCTGTTTATTCCAAAATGCAAGGCTGCATTGGGCGGGGGGACCAGTGATGAGGAAACAGGACTGCGTCATCTCTCAAACAGGGACTTCGTCTTCCCTCTGCCACTTACCTGCTCAGTTAAATCCTCGGGCAGGTTAAATCCTCAGGCCTCAGTTTCATCACCTGTAAACACAAGATGACAATCGCCACCTCCACACATTTGTGAAAACTCATGGAGGTGGCACAGTCTGAGAGTATCCAGCCCGTGGCAGGCACGTAGTCAGTTCTTTACTTCCTGCCCTCAGGTTTTGACCATCCAGAATTGAGTGTGGGCTGACCATGCTCTTCATCAAAGCCACTGCTGTTTGCTGAGCCCGTGGCAAGAGGTTCATGTTCCATAAAGGACACAGACTCTGTCTGGTATGTGTAATAGCCAGATCTCGGGGTACAGGCTGCTTCAGGTAGAGGGTACACACAGGCCTGAGCAGAAGGCAGGCCAAACCAGGGAAGTGACCAGACAGGGTTTCAGGACAGGAATGCAGGGTCCATAGTGGGTTGGTGGGTACCCTGTGCCTCTGCCCAGATTGGAGACTGGAGTCCTCAGGCTCCAGACCCCAGGGGACGAACTGCTACCCAGTTCATCCTCTGCAGTGGGGGGGTGGGTAGAGGAGCGTCCCAGTTTTCTCAGGGGAAAAGTGCCTGAAGGGCATCACTAGTGTCTGCCTTGGCAGGACAGGTGTGACCATCACCAAATGACTCCTTGGGCTATTGTGGACACTCCTGGGATTAGTAGACACCTGGAAGATTCCCTCCAGTTGGGGTTTTTACATCCAAAGTAATGAGTCAACCAAAAATGATACAGAGCTCAAGTACGGTAGACTAAAAAAATGGTGGCTCAGTGGTAAAGAATCCACCCGCAATGCAGAGGACCTGGGTTCCATCCCTAGGTCGGGAAGATCCCCTGGATAAGGGAGAGGCAACCCATTCTGGTACTGTGGCCGGGGGAATCCATGAGATGAGGAGCCTGGTGGGCTACAATCCATGGGGTCGAAAATGAGTTAGACACGACTGGACTAAACAACAAGAAAGTTGAACTAATGGAAGCACAGAGCAGAATTTCGGTTGCCAGGGTTCAGGGATGGGGAAGAGGAGGAGAGTAGAAATTTCAAATTTTAAGAGGAAGACGTTTGCGGGGATTGAATGTACAGCCTGGTGACCGTGATGACAATACTGTATTGTACACTTGAAAGTAGCAATGAAAGTAGTGATGAGTAGGAGAAGGTACTGGCACCCCACTCCAGTACTCTTGCCTGGAAAATCCCATGGATGGAGGAGCCTGGTAGGCTGTAGTCCATGGGGCCACTAAGAGTCGGACACGACTGAGCGACTTCACTTTCACTTTTCACTTTCATGCGTTGGAGAAGGAAATGGCAACCCACGCCAGTGTTCTTGCCTGGAGAATCCCAGGGACAGGGGAGCCTGGTGGGCTGCCGTCTATGGGGTTGCACAGAGTTGGACACGACTGAAGCGACTTTTACAGTAAAACAATGGCAACAACATGAGGTGAAGCATGTGCTAAGTAACCTTACAGTGGTGAACATTTCACAATATGTACATGTGTCAAATCATCACATTGCACACCTTGGACTTATACAGCGTTACATGTCAATTACATCTCAGTCAAGCTAGGGGCGGGGGTGGGGAGAACAAAATGAAACCCTCAAACAAAAACCACAGAGAGGAGCACAATACCTAAGGAAGGAGAAGGAGAGGAGTGGGGGAAGGAATTTTTGCTCTTGAATATCTAGACCATGCTGGGACTCTGAGATGCCTACCGTGATTATGGGGCCTAACCATGGTGGCCTGTGGGGTAGGCAAGCCCCACATCTGACTCTCTGACTCCAGGCAACCTGGGCTCAGGGTGCCTTCAAAGCCCTGCCCACAGTCACAGGGAGGAGCTGGAATTTGAACCAAGGTCTAACTTCCTCCTGTGGCATAAGCCTTTACCCTCAGTTCTCCCTGGCGCTGCAGGAAGAGTCAGCAGAGGATGGGGAGGCAGAAGAAACGCCTGGAGAATCTATCAGGACCACATTTCTCTTCTGTGCACAGATGACTCACCATCCACTTCTGCTCCTGGGTAACTCTACAATTATTTCTCTTACAAATAGTTAAAAAAACATTTTCCTATGTGCCTTGGAAGATGAAACCACTTTTACACAGAGCAAAACAAAAACCGAGGCCAAGAAAAGAAAAATGAAAAAAAGAAATTCAACCCTTAACCATCTCAAACCCCCAAACAACAAATGAGCTGAAAAGAAACTTCCAAAATGAAAACTGCCAGATTCATTGTTATTGTTCTGGGACCATAACATCGGAGTAGATCATAATTCTAATTGGCAAAAACTGACAGCAGAGGAAGGCAAGGAGGTTCTTGGACAGTGAGCTTGCCGGCCAGAATTAAGAGCCGCTGAGCATCTCTGCGGCTAAAGTGGTACCAGTTCTTTTAATTAATGAATCAATTATGATGCATCCTGAAAGGGGGTATGGAACTGTGTCTACACACAACTCTGACATCAGCCGATTTCAACAAGTTTACTAAAACGACAGTCACGGCCTTTGACAATACTGAATGCAAAATAGTGGTGTACACAGACTTTACAGGGCAGGTCCCGGGAGCCGGGTTACAGAATCAGGTTTAACAGATGGGAGAAGGCCTGAGGGAAGCCAAGCACACGGATTTTATTGAGAAAAAAGCTTATATACTGTAAGGGTCGCCGAAGTTTAATAAATAAAGGTCAACTTATAATATATAAAAACAATATAAACATTTATATGCTACATGCATATCATATAATTTAAAGTAATAATTTATATATGGGGAGAGATGCCAAGTTATGTTCTTCCGATCTTCCTCGACAAGGCACACACACAGGACGTGTCTATCCGGATCCACCGCCAGCCGACCAGTTTGTTGTTTTCTGACGTCAGCGCGCGGACGTAGGTTTGGGAGGTTTTGCACTGCGAGTTCCAGTGTTTGTCATCAATTCCTCTGCAACCGTTCTTGACAGGCCTGGCCTCCTTACATCTCGTCTCATAAAAATATTGTTTGACGGGGGAGTTGCCGGTCTTGATCTCCCCCAGCACCGTGACCTGGTGTCCCCGAATGTCAATGGCCGACGACTTGTCGGTCACCCACAGGCTCTCGCTGTCGCACACGGAGTACTCGCCCCGGTGGCTCTTGTGCTCCGCGTACCTCTTCCTCCGCGACGTTCTGTTGGCCGCCACGGGGTTGCCCACGTAATCCTCCATGAGGTACAGGGGTGGGGGCTCCAGGGGGGTGCTGTCACTCAGCAGGACCCGGGGCGAGTTGTAGCGTCTCTGGTGCCGCAGCAGTTC
This sequence comes from Raphicerus campestris, assembly GCA_006410735.1. Taxonomy (NCBI): domain Eukaryota; kingdom Metazoa; phylum Chordata; class Mammalia; order Artiodactyla; family Bovidae; genus Raphicerus; species Raphicerus campestris. The sequence continues at coordinate 127,340 of SJYW01053100.1, forward strand.
GGGGCCCACGGCCGACACCGGCTGGAATTCCGACTTGGCCGGCTCTCGGGGCGGGGTCTCTGCTTTGGGCAGGGTGCTCTGGTAGTTCTCCTTAACGTCCACCATCTGTTTGGAGAGCTTGTTTTTTAAAATATCTGCCTGGATCAGCTTGATTATCAGGGAATTGAGTGAGTCTTCCGGGAGACTCCTTTGATCCATGCTGTTCCCTTGGACGCCACGGAGATAAGCGAGAAACATCACATAAAACAAGATGGACATCACCTTGTTCACCTGTAAGATCTGAAAAGGAAACATGGGTGTTACTAGTAGGTGGTGGCGGCTGCATCCATGTCATTCCTGGACCAGATACCTGAGCCTGGGGATCCCTGTGAGGCAGGATGGAGAGCTGAGTACCGCCATCCAAGGAGAGTATCAGAACGCCCCTGTGACGGCAGAGACAGAGGCTGTCTATTCCTCTCGCCTTCCCCGCTTACTCTCCTAGATACCTAAGTGCCTTCACCCCAGCAATCCTTCCAGCAGCGTGGCTGGGTGAGCGGGAGAGAGATGTGTGTGTGTGTGTGTGTGTGTGTGTGTGTGTGGTGTGTGACAGAGAGAAGGCTAAATAATCTGTCTCACAAAGACAAAGAATATCACTGAAGGGCTACAGCCTGGAAGAGTCAGGTCTCTCCCGAGGACCTAAAGGGGTAGAGAAGGTCATCTCTGGGCATTCAGCCTGGATCTTTCTCGGATGGACAGCACCTGTCACCTGGGCACCTGAGGTCCACGATCTGTAGCCTTCTGCTGGGTGAGCCTGACATCCTGCTGCTTCTTTAAATGTCCCTGGAGCCTGAAAAGACTACCTCTCTCTCCACCTCATGAAACTACAAAGAAACGGAACCTGGAAATTCTAAAGGTGCATCCACTATGTTTCTAATATAAAATATCAGCAGCGGCAGCCTTGCAGTTGTGTCAAGAATCGGAGTTCTCTTGCCCACTTTGCTGCGGCCCCTGGGGTCTCTGGAAGGAGTGAATATCCTGAGGCTGGGGGTTGGGCCAGCTTCCCCTCAATCTGCAGCATCAGAGAGGGGTCATCACCGGCCAGCCCAGCAGAGCAGCCCTCCTGCCGCTGTAACGACCCACTCTGTGAGATGGCCCGAGTGTCAGGGTTCTCTGCCGAGCTCTCCGATGGACATGCTTACCAGCGTGCCCACCTGATCCCCAGATGCCCCCTTCCCAAGACAGCAGACCCCCCGAAGCATCGCCTGCCGAAGGTGGAGACTCAGCTCAAATGAATGGGCTGCACTTGCCCCGAAGCGCAAGCTTCCCTGTCGATTTCTCTTGTCTGATGTTTTAAGTTTCCCACTATGAAACGTTCCTTTTTGAATGGTTCTGTTTCTAACTCTGCCGTCTCCTTGGTTCAGTGGCATCTTAACCCATCAATGCTTTCGTTCTGTTGCCATAGTAGAGCCTCCTCCGTGTGGAATTAGAGGGCTGATCTCCACATACCTTCATGCTGGTCATTCCCTCCCTAGAGCACAGCCCTGGAAGCACAGCGCTGGAAGGAGAGGGCTCTGGTGCGGGAGGGGCGGCCACTCGTCAGACCCTCCCAGTGCCCTGCACTTCGCCCCACCCGCCACGAGTGCTCTTTCTGTTACCCCACTGCAGCTGCCTCACCGTCCCTGGGGCTCTGTCGTTTCCTCTTTAAAGCTCTGAGCGTGGAAAATCAAATCCTTCCCTTGGCTCACCTTGGGTATTTCCAGAAAGACTACAAAACCCAGGGGAAGAAGAGAAAGCAAATAAACAAAGGTGGCACAAGACCCAGAAAATCAGTCCTGGGACTTCCCTGCTGGTCCAGGGGCTAAGATTCTGCACGCCTGATGCAGGGGGCCCAGGTTCGATCCCTGGTCAGGGAACTAGATTCCACGTGCCACAACTAAAAGTTTCCACGTCACAATGAAAGAGTCTGTATGCCACAACTAGAAGACCCTGTGTGCTGCAACCCCGCCCAGCCAAGTAAACAAATGAAAATAAACAGCAGTTAAAAGAGAGGAGAAGAGCTGTCCTGCTTACCCATGGCTCAGAACCTGTCTGTGTCTGAGCCCGCCCAAGCTAACTGGCTCCCAGGACTCACAGATGTGGCCTCTTTCCATATCTTGCCTGAAGAGCTGCTCTGGTGTCCCCAAAGGCCAGCAACACTGCTGTCACTTCCTCCTCCTGGCTCCCGGCCTGTTTCTCTGATAAGGGGAGCATCTTCTTTCCATGGGAACCACTCTCTGGACAACTGATTTTTTCAAGGTCAAGGCTGAGCAAAGGATTCTAGCTTTGCTGCCCCCATCTAGAGATGCCCCCCCCCCCAGAACGGCATGATCCTGGGAAAATGGTTCCCATGGAATAACTAATCTCCCCACCCCAACTCCACATAAAAGTGATTTTTCCCTTCAGCCTTGCAGGCCCAACAAAATGAAACTTGAACAACACAAAAAATATGGCATCCATGCAACTAGAATTATACTGCCTTCTCCCTTCCAAAAAAGAAGACAGATGCCATGAAATAATTTGGGATGGAGAGGCTATCAAAAAACATGTATAATATCATATAGGAAATGAATCGCCAGTCCAGGTTTGATGCATGATACTGGATGTTTGGGCCTGGTGCACTGGGATGACCCAGCGAGATGGTACGGGGAGGTAGGAGGGAGGGGGGTTCAGGATGGGGAACATGTGTATACCTATGGCGGATTCATGTTGATGTATGGCAAAACCAATACAATATTGTAAAGTGATTAACCTCCAATTAAAATAAATTTATATTTAAAAAGAACAACTTATGAACCGCCCCTGCCCACCCCGCCCAAGCCCCATCACCATCAACTAAGAATATGCAAGCTACCTGGTCATATGGAAATTAAACAAGTGAGGTGAGTGGAGGGAGGTCCCAGGTGGAATAAGAGTCATGTCTAGATTGCAAGGGTGAGTTGGAAGGAAGAGCCTTGATGGATTGGCCTGCTTTATGGGGAGTGGTCTGTGTATGGAACCAAAGGGTGTTAGAAGCAGAAAGGCATTTACTCCAACTCCTTTATTTTATATGGGCTTCTCTGGTGGCTCAAATGGTAAAGAATCCTCCTGTAAAGCATGAAACTGGGGTTTGATCCCTGGATCAGGAAGACCCCCTGGAGAAGAGCATGGCAACCTATTCTAGCATTCTTGCCTGGAGAATCCCATGGACAGAGGAGCCTGGCGGCTACAGTACATGGAGTTGCAAAGAGTCAGACAAGACTGAGCGACTAACACTTTCACTTTTCACCTCATTTTTAGATGAGAAAACCCCAAACTGCAGTTTAAAGAAGAGGAGAGACACAGGAAGCAGAGACGGGGGGAGGTCTCTGCAGTCCAAGATCAGTGTTTCTTTTCATCACATCGTGACTGGGCTCCCATGCCCCATCTGCAGCCCAGCTCACTGTTCAGCAGCCACTTAAATAAGCTTTATGACCCATGTGACCCTTCCCCTTGCACATTCTCATCGCCTCACTCTTCAGCACCCAGTTCAGAAGCTAACTTTTCCATCATGCTCCCCTGATAGCAGCAGCCCAACCCCCTCTGCATGCCCACATCATGGTGGCACATGTCCCAGCCCTCTCGGCATGATGCAGTTTACTCACTAGACTCTGTCCTCCAAGGCCAGGGGGCCCCTCCTTCTCGTCTGTGTCCGCCTCTCCCCTGAGTCCACACCACAGCGAATACAAAGTGGGTGCAGTGAGTCAGAGATGGACCGAGGATGGCTGAAGGCAGAACCAGCTCCCAAGGCTGCAAGGCTGAGGGCAAACATTTCTGAGAGGCAGTGTGGTGGCAGGAGGTGTGACCATGTTAGAAGCCACGCTCCAAACCCCCAGGCGCATGTTCCTCGGTCCCATGTGGCTTCACTTATAAAACCCACAAAGATAAAATTCTGCAGAATCTCAAGATGGTGACCACAGAGTGTTACACTTTGAGTTCAAGGTCCCCTTTTTGGGTGTGGGCCCCTGTGCGATGCCCTGGCTGTAGGAACTAAGATGGTTTGTCTTGATGAAATTGTGTGAATGTAATAGATGGGAGGAAAATGGAAACAGTGACAGACTTTATTTTCCTGGGCTCCAAAATCACTGTGGATGGTGACAGCAGNAGAGTCATGTCTAGATTGCAAGGGTGAGTTGGAAGGAAGAGCCTTGATGGATTGGCCTGCTTTATGGGGAGTGGTCTGTGTATGGAACCAAAGGGTGTTAGAAGCAGAAAGGCATTTACTCCAACTCCTTTATTTTATATGGGCTTCTCTGGTGGCTCAAATGGTAAAGAATCCTCCTGTAAAGCATGAAACTGGGGTTTGATCCCTGGATCAGGAAGACCCCCTGGAGAAGAGCATGGCAACCTATTCTAGCATTCTTGCCTGGAGAATCCCATGGACAGAGGAGCCTGGCGGCTACAGTACATGGAGTTGCAAAGAGTCAGACAAGACTGAGCGACTAACACTTTCACTTTTCACCTCATTTTTAGATGAGAAAACCCCAAACTGCAGTTTAAAGAAGAGGAGAGACACAGGAAGCAGAGACGGGGGGAGGTCTCTGCAGTCCAAGATCAGTGTTTCTTTTCATCACATCGTGACTGGGCTCCCATGCCCCATCTGCAGCCCAGCTCACTGTTCAGCAGCCACTTAAATAAGCTTTATGACCCATGTGACCCTTCCCCTTGCACATTCTCATCGCCTCACTCTTCAGCACCCAGTTCAGAAGCTAACTTTTCCATCATGCTCCCCTGATAGCAGCAGCCCAACCCCCTCTGCATGCCCACATCATGGTGGCACATGTCCCAGCCCTCTCGGCATGATGCAGTTTACTCACTAGACTCTGTCCTCCAAGGCCAGGGGGCCCCTCCTTCTCGTCTGTGTCCGCCTCTCCCCTGAGTCCACACCACAGCGAATACAAAGTGGGTGCAGTGAGTCAGAGATGGACCGAGGATGGCTGAAGGCAGAACCAGTTCCCAAGGCTGCAAGGCTGAGGGCAAACATTTCTGAGAGGCAGTGTGGTGGCAGGAGGTGTGACCATGTTAGAAGCCACGCTCCAAACCCCCAGGCGCATGTTCCTCGGTCCCATGTGGCTTCACTTATAAAACCCACAAAGATAAAATTCTGCAGAATCTCAAGATGGTGACCACAGAGTGTTACACTTTGAGTTCAAGGTCCCCTTTTTGGGTGTGGGCCCCTGTGCGATGCCCTGGCTGTAGGAACTAAGATGGTTTGTCTTGATGAAATTGTGTGAATGTAATAGATGGGAGGAAAATGGAAACAGTGACAGACTTTATTTTCCTGGGCTCCAAAATCACTGTGGATGGTGACAGCAGCCATGAAATTAAAAGGTGCTTGCTCCTTGGAAGAAAAACTAGGGCAAAACTAGACAGTATTTTAAAAAGCAGAGATATCACTTTGCCGCCAAAGGTCCGTATAGTCAAAGCTATGGTTTTTCCAGTAGTCATGTACAGATGCGAGAGGTGGATCATAAAGAATGCTGAGTGTCAGAGAACTGATGCTTTCGAACAGTGGGGTTGGAGAAGACTCTTGAGAGTCCCTTGGACTGCAAGGAGATCAACCCTGAGTATTCATTGGAAGGACTGATGCTGAAGCTCCAGTACTTTGGCCACCTGATGGGAAGAGCTGACTCACTGTAAAAGACCCTGATGCTGGGAAAGATTGAAGATGGGAGGAGAAGGGGATGACAGAGGATGAGATGGCTGGATGGCATCACCGACTTGATGGACATGAATGTGAGCAGACTCTGGGAGACAATGAAGGACAGGGAAGCTTGGTGTGCTGCAGTCAGTGGGGTCACAAAGAGTTGGACACAACTTAACAACTGAACAACAACAAAGGAGTGGAAAGTCGTTGCTCGTCAAGAGAGATGCACAAAGGCCACAGGGTACCATGAGGCCGGGTGGCGCGGCAGGGCTATGGACAGGAGCTGCGACTTTAGTGCAACCTGGCTGGGAGGGCCTGGGGTTGTGGACCATGAAAAAGGCCGGTGAGACCATCTTCTTTGCTCTCCTTGGCAACAGGGGTAGGGGGAGAGGTCAGGGTCGTCAGGGAGGAAGATTTCATCACCAACACTGCAAGCAACTGCCCAACCCTGTGATCAGATCGCACAAAGCAGACTGATTTGCAGTTGATTTATTGCTTTTCAACTTTTCACAGACACATATGGAGGCTGCACTGTTTCTACCATCCCATCTACCTCTGGGAGCCCCAGGGCAAACCCTGCCACCCCCTTGGGTTCCAGGCACACAAATTCTGCAGAAACATCTGGCCAGCACTGGTGAAGGCCGGGGGAACGGACAGATGAACAAAATGAATGACATAAGAACTCCCAAATGCCCCTCGGCACAGGTCCTGCCCATTTCTGGATCTAGACTGTCACTTGGCATCAAGTCCAAAAGCCTTGTCATGATACTTTGGAATCAGCTGCAGGTTGGGAAGTGTTTCTAGATTATTTGCAAGGCTGCATTAAAACCCAGCAGGCTTCCTGCAGACTTCACTTTGATAATCTGCTTTCAGCTTTTTCACATAGAGCAAGCCCAAGAATGTTGCTAATAAAATTCGACCTAACACAGATGTTGAAGCCGGAAGGGGCTGTAGATAACCATCTCATGTTTACCATCAAGGATGCTGAGACCCGCTGTGGTGTAAAGTGAGTTGCGTAAGGGTCACACAGCTATATGACGCAGGGACGGACAGGGGAGATTTGGCTCTTTTTAAAAAAATTATTTGAAAATTTAATTTAATTTATTTTTGGCTACGCTGGGCCTTCCTTGCTGCTCAGGCTTTCCCTACTTGCAGTGAGCTGAGGCTACTCTTTGTTAAGATGCTCCGGCTTCTCATTGCAGAGGCTTCTCTTGGTGTGGAGCACGGGCTCTAGGGCACAGGTTCAGAAAGTTGTGGCACATGGGCTTAGCTGCCCCAAAGCTTGTGGGATCTTCCCAGACCAGGGATTGAACCCATGTGCCCTGCATTGGCAGGCAGATTCTTAACCACTGGACCACTTAGGAAAACTTGAGACTTGGTTCTTAAGTGTAACAGAGATCACAAGGCTCAAGCATGGTCAAGGTCACTGTCGGGGTGGATCACGACATTGCTAGGAAAGCTCTCAGCACCGTGCCCGGCACGGAGTGATCCACTGGACATGCTGGATCAATATGAACCTGAGNGCAGAGATCACAAGGCTCAAGCATAGTCAAGGTCACTGTCGGGGTGGGTCACGACATTGCTAGGAAAGCTCTCAGCACCGTGCCCGGCACGGAGTGATCCACTGGACATGCTGGATCAATATGAACCTGAGTTATCGGTGGCAGCAGAGATGCTCCACCCTTGCCCTCCACGCACACACACTGGGTACCAGAGGTCTAGCTCCCTGGCATGGCGAATGGAGAAGGAAAGACAGCACTCGGCAAGGCACACCAGTGAAGGTTTCGATTCAGAGAGACTCCTATACTCCCTTTCAAGTGGTGACTGTAGGGTACAGAGACTCCCATTCAAGCAATGATCCTACTGTGTTACCCTTGTCTGCATGTCACCTCTTGGATGACACGGCCACACCCTTCTCATACCCCAGTCCCTGTTGTCCAGCCCAGGGCTGCACTGTCATGGAGTCTCCAGGTCTGTTTACTGAATGAGCATCTACAGCAGGCAAGACCTACCAAGACACAGCTTCCTGGCCTGGGATGCTGTTTGGGCTTCTGCCAAGCCTGGTTTGGAAGCCAATCAACTCTGCCTTCTTCTCCCAAAGAAAATACGGGCCTGGCTCTGCAGCAGGCCAGGGTCCCCAGGCTCTTCTCAGCTATAATTGGAAAAAGACCTGTTAAAGAGCCCGGCAAGCCCCCTTCCTGCACTCTCCCCAGTGCCCCTTTCCCCAGCTCAGACTTTTCCAAGATCCCGACCAACTCACAGATGCTATTTTCCTCGCTCAGAAATGCTTTCCCACATATGGTGTTTTCCCAGTCCCCGGAGCAACATTCCTACAAGGTTTCACCATCCCTCAAAATACTCAAAAGAGAGCAATTTCTGATTCCTCCTTTCTGGCTCAGTGTACAACACACACAGAGAGTTTGGGGTCTGCAAGAAGCAGCTGAAATGGAAGAGAAGCTGATGAGGACAGAGGTACAGGGTCTGAGGCTACTGAAAGCCGGGTCTGTCAGGCCACACGCGGCAGATGGTGGCCGTCGCTGCTGGGTTCCACGTCCCCACTCCACGACTAGCTCCCTGGCATGGCGCACCACCTCCTGGTCACAAACCTGGAGACCTTGCCTTCTGCACCTGTGTATGAGTACTCGGTCGCTTCAGTCACGCCAGACTCTTTGTGCTCTCATAGACCGTAGCTCACCAGACTCCTCTGTCCATGGGACTTTCCAGGCAAGAAGACTGGAGTGGGTTGCGGTGCCTTCCTCCAAGGGATCTTCCCAACCCAGGGACTGAACCCGTGTCTCTTACGAACTCCTGCATTGGCAGGTGGGTTCTTTACCACTAGTGCCACATGTTGCAACTGTAGTGAGTGAATTTGTAGCCTGGGCATTGGGAACCCCAAACACAAAAACGCCCCGGTGGGGTACTGACACCGCATCTACCATCTTGGTAATAACCCCTGGGAGGTAGGTACTAATGATGGGGAAAAAACGAGGCATGCAGAGGTTTAATAATTAGCCGAGAAGGAGCAGAGCTCAGATGGGGTGGCCATCTGGCTCTGCAGCAGAGGCCCTGTGCTGTCTGTCTGTCTGTCTGTCCTGGCTCTCACATCTTCCAGAGGATGCTCAGGTTCCAAGCCTGGAGTCAGGACAACTCAACCTGGCAAGCTGATCACCTCTCTAAGAAGCTTCCAGGCAGCTCTGTGCAGAGGTTCCAGGGGTTTGAGGCCACCAATCCTGTTTCCTCCTTCCAGACTCCCTAGCAAAGTGTTCCCCAGGGAACGAAACAAAACCTGGTCCCCTCCCATCTCTCCTGCAGGTGCCTGTCACATGCTTTGCATCGTGGGGCGTGAATGTACCACCTCAGACCCTGGGTTTGGTCCCAGTGCTGGAACTCCAGGTGTGACTTACACAGAAGGCCCAGAGGCTCTGTTCTGGCTTTCCTTGGGCAGGAGGCATGAGATCAAAGGTGGAAATGCTTTTTAATGTGCCAAGTATTGAATATGCGAATTCAAGAGGTTTCATTACGTCCAGGGCAGCCACATCTGTCTGGGATGAGAGTGCTTTCTGGCTGGGGTGAACCAGCACACTGGCCAGCTGCAGCCAGAAGGACCTCATTCCCTGGAGACTTGCTGCAGCGATGACCTGGTCTCTGATGAATGCCAAGGGCTCCAAAGACCACATCCTGCCAGATAATCCTTATATCTTGTTCATCGAGTGGAAGAGGAGAGAGGTGGGAAGGCGAGAGATTTAAAGCCGAATGACAAAAGGGAAAGGAATGTGGTGGAAATATTAAACTAAGGCCTTTATATAAAAGGACCAGCTAGGCTCGTTCCCCTATCTTAATTGCAAAATTAATTCAAATTGGCTTTGTTCTGAACACGGGTCCCAAGGCCTCAAAATGAGTCGGCTGGGACCACATGAAGGTGTTCTGACCCCTGACAAGGCTGGCAGCTGGGAGAGTGGGGTCCTAGCGGAGCCTCCGCTAGGGATTGGTCTGGTTTGGCTTAATCTCTTTATTAATGATCCGGAAGCAGGAGAGAGGAAAAAGTGGCAGATTAATTAAAAAGCACAGATGACGCAGAGGGGGAAGGCGCTACAAACACGGGTGAAGACAGACCAATCACTCCCCGGTCCCCCAAGGGGCTGGCGACCTGCAAGGAGCAGGATGAGATTAGCCTGGAAACACTTAGGCTAACTCGCTGGGGGCGAGATGAATCCAAAACCAACAGAGAGGGAAACACTTGTGGAAGGATGGAAGGAAGGAGTGACTTAGGGTGGCTCAAAGGATCGGATGAGAAATAAACTCACGCGTATGGGCCAGGCGGGTGTCCGGGGCCCTGTTTCCCCGATGGCTCCACGTGTGTCCCTCAGACCCACCTCGCTTACTCTTAGCTCATCTCCGAGGGCGGGCACTCTGACCACTCCCTGTCTTAGGAAGCACGTGTGTGCGTTTTCAGTCATGTCCACGTCTTTGCGACTTTATAGACTGCAGCCTACTAGGCTCCTCTGTCCATGGGATTCTCCAGGCAAGAATTTAGAGTGGGTTGCTGTGCCCTCCTCCAGGGGATCTTCCTGACCCAGGGATAGAACCGCACATCCTGTGTCTCCTGCATTGCAGACAGATTCTTTGCCTGCTGAGATATTGGGCAAAAATACATAAATTGAGCTCTAGAGAGGGTAAGAAATGGAGCTGAGGTCAGAGAACTAGTTCACGAATCTCAGTGAAGATGCTGGCGAGCATGGTCTAAATTCCCCCCAAACCAAAAAGACTCACCTCTCGGCTGTATTTGGTGAGACTACATGTGAGACCCCTGATGCCTGGGTAGGTATGCATCACACAGTCTCAATATAGTGTGACGGCAGAGGCAGGGAGATGGATTCCTACCCAGTTCTCTAAAAGCGGCTCATTCTACATACCTGGAGGCAGAAATGCCAACCTGCTCCTGCATTCTTGACTGGAGAATCTCATGAACAGAGGAGCCTGGTGGGCTACAGTCTGTGGGGTTGCTGAGTGACTTTGAGCATGCACTCTGCATAGCTCCTCTTATNCACATCCTGCCAGATAATCCTTATATCTTGTTCATCGAGTGGAAGAGGAGAGAGGTGGGAAGGCGAGAGATTTAAAGCCGAATGACAAAAGGGAAAGGAATGTGGTGGAAATATTAAACTAAGGCCTTTATATAAAAGGACCAGCTAGGCTCGTTCCCCTATCTTAATTGCAAAATTAATTCAAATTGGCTTTGTTCTGAACACGGGTCCCAAGGCCTCAAAATGAGTCGGCTGGGACCACATGAAGGTGTTCTGACCCCTGACAAGGCTGGCAGCTGGGAGAGTGGGGTCCTAGCGGAGCCTCCGCTAGGGATTGGTCTGGTTTGGCTTAATCTCTTTATTAATGATCCGGAAGCAGGAGAGAGGAAAAAGTGGCAGATTAATTAAAAAGCACAGATGACGCAGAGGGGGAAGGCGCTACAAACACGGGTGAAGACAGACCAATCACTCCCCGGTCCCCCAAGGGGCTGGCGACCTGCAAGGAGCAGGATGAGATTAGCCTGGAAACACTTAGGCTAACTCGCTGGGGGCGAGATGAATCCAAAACCAACAGAGAGGGAAACACTTGTGGAAGGATGGAAGGAAGGAGTGACTTAGGGTGGCTCAAAGGATCGGATGAGAAATAAACTCACGCGTATGGGCCAGGCGGGTGTCCGGGGCCCTGTTTCCCCGATGGCTCCACGTGTGTCCCTCAGACCCACCTCGCTTACTCTTAGCTCATCTCCGAGGGTGGGCACTCTGACCACTCCCTGTCTTAGGAAGCACGTGTGTGCGTTTTCAGTCATGTCCACGTCTTTGCGACTTTATAGACTGCAGCCTACTAGGCTCCTCTGTCCATGGGATTCTCCAGGCAAGAATTTAGAGTGGGTTGCTGTGCCCTCCTCCAGGGGATCTTCCCGACCCAGGGATAGAACCGCACATCCTGTGTCTCCTGCATTGCAGACAGATTCTTTGCCTGCTGAGCTATTGGGCAAAAATACATAAATTGAGCTCTAGAGAGGGTAAGAAATGGAGCTGAGGTCAGAGAACTAGTTCACGAATCTCAGTGAAGATGCTGGCGAGCATGGTCTAAATTCCCCCCAAACCAAAAAGACTCACCTCTCGGCTGTATTTGGTGAGACTACATGTGAGACCCCTGATGCCTGGGTAGGTATGCATCACACAGTCTCAATATAGTGTGACGGCAGAGGCAGGGAGATGGATTCCTACCCAGTTCTCTAAAAGCGGCTCATTCTACATACCTGGAGGCAGAAATGCCAACCTGCTCCTGCATTCTTGACTGGAGAATCTCATGAACAGAGGAGCCTGGTGGGCTACAGTCTGTGGGGTTGCTGAGTGACTTTGAGCATGCACTCTGCATAGCTCCTCTTATTGAAATTTCCTGGACCCAGTTTCTGAAATCCATTGGCACAGACAACCCTTGGCCAATATCTAAAGGAAGGCAAGGTCCTCAGATTGCAGGGGATACTGGCTTCCTGGTGGAAATGAGACAGGCGGTCAACAGGGAAGGCGTGTTCTAGGATGAGGGAAGATGAAATAGAGACCTGAGAAGGTTGACACCTTCCTCAGAAAGGAATTGCTGAAACTGGTCCCTCTTGGAGGCCAGAAGGTGAGGACTTGTGGTGGTTTAGTTGCTTGCTAAGCCGTGTCTGACTGTTTGCACCCACATGGACTGTAGCCTGCCAGGCTCCTCTATCCATGCGATTTTGCAGGCAAGAATACTGGAGTGGGTTTCCGTTTCCTTCTCCAGGGGATCTTCCCCACCCAGGGACTGAACCTGGGTCTCCTGCATTGCAGGCAGATTCTTTACCAACTGAGCCACCAAGGAACCCTGTAAGTGAAGACTGGAGACCCCTGAATGGGATGAGGAACCAACCTCCCCCAAAAGCAAGCTAAACGCCCTGAGCTGGAAGTCAGTCGAGAGCTGGGAATTGCTTTGGCACAGCTACTGGAAGAGAAATTTTACATCATTCAAAGCAGCCTCTCCTTGGGCCCCAAGGCCGTGAGCGACGGAAGGTATGGCACATGTCAAAACAAAGCACACTGCCGCGCGGAGAGGAAGGTAGCACGGTCCCTCCCAGGGCAGGGAACCCTCTGGCTTGGCCCCGTCTTGGCAGAGAGATCTGAAAGGAGCCTGGGATGCCGACACAAGCCCCAGGAAGCCTACATTCACTTTATCCTTTACGTCCCACCAACTCTCATTTCATGGCTGGAGGGTGAACATGGAAAGATGTGCAGAGTACGTCGGAATCAATCCAGCTACTGGCCATAATGGTGATTATAGTAAATTCTGTTTTCTTTGTTCTGGGCACTAATACTCATCTGCCACTGTGCTCAGAAATGTGTGCGCCTGGGCTTATGTGTGTGTGCACATACACTCCACACACACTGTAGCTTCCCAAGATAGGCTAGGTTACAGTCGAGTTATTTCCAAATTCCTGTATCCTTTCATACACTGAGACATTTTGATTTCAGTTTCATTTTCTGCATCTGGATTAGCTCCATTTTTCCAAGTGAGGAAACACACAAGGGGAGGTTGTTTCCATTACACAGACGGTTGGGGGTATGGCTGGCGTGAAACTCAGCATCAGAGAGTAATCACCCCAAGCAAGTGAAACTTCCTGTTCTAGACCTTTGCCTTGCATCTGAGCTGGGTTTCTGTGTCAGGCATACACATAACACACCCAGCTGTAAGTTCACTGTATTGGAAGGCGTCTGACTATCAGTCTTTAATCGTTATAATCACGATGATGATCAATTATCTACTTTGTCTAACCAGCCAAGGGTGGGTCTCAAAACGGCAGGATTAAGGAGGTTGGCTTCATCCTGAGAGCTGGGAGAGAAGGGAAATCCCAAGGCAGGACTCCCCTTCACCCTCGGGATGCCTCTTCCAAACCAAGACCACAGCTGGCTTGGAAGGCCCAGACCTATGACCACACCTGCCAGAGCAGCGGCAGCAAGGCCAGGGTCAACCCAAACCACTATGGTTTGGCCCCATGAGGACTTGGCTGCAGTGAGAGTGGTCAGAGGGGAGACTGTCTCCTCTAGGCTTGGCCATCGGGCTTGTGTCAAATGTAACTCCCGGCCCACAGCCAGCCTCTGTTCAGGAGGATGAAGGACTTGCACACGGTCCTCGTCTGTCTTTGGTCTGGATGCCTGTTCTAGGAAACCGCGCTCTCTGGGGACTTGGAGGGACAAGGCCTCCTTCCACGCTGCTGGGCGTCCTTTCCATGGCTCACCCGGCCACCATCATTCACCTGAATTCCCTGCCAGGTCCAGAAACCAGGACAGGAGAGGTGCCTTCATGGAGGTTTCGTGAGGCGCTCTGTGCCCACTTGTTAAGGGAGGCTGGTATGAACACACAGAAGAAAATCCGTCTTCGACTCAAACCCAGGTGTGTGGCAGGCACTTCATGAATGTTATGATCCAGTCCCAAACTGTCGACCGACTCAGGTTCTGGGCAGCTGGGCAGGACCAGAAACCAATCCAGAGCTTGCCCTCTGAAAACACTTTTGGCACCAACACTTTGGACCCAAAGCTGTCTTTCATCACAGACACAGTCCTCATAATTGCTCATAAACAGCTAGTATTTACTGAGCGCCACCATATGCTGGGGACTTTGAGAGACATTACATGGATTATCTTAATTCATCTTCACAGATACAAGGATCAAGCTCACTAGTCATGTCAGGAAACAGGTCCAGACAGATTAAGTTGTTTCTGAGATCACACGTAAACCGAGAGGAAGAGCGAGGATGCAGAGCCCTGAGCGACCCTCAGGCTGTATTTTTAGCCAGGACTGCAGACCCCTCCAGACTTCTTCCCCAGAGGCCAAGGCGCCTGCCACCTGCTTGCAGGGAGCAAGGCGGGGAGCCCCATGCTGGTACCCTAATGCTTCTTTCCTCATTCAGAAAAAGAGACCTCCAAGATAGGTCCTCTGAAATGCAAGGCGTCATTACCCTGTCCAAGGCTGGGCATCACCAATGCACAGTGATTGAGAAGCATAGCTGTGCAATGCCAGGCTGGTGGGCTCACTTATTTGTGCTTTTGGTTTCCCCAAATATTACACATTCCTTTCCTCCATCCTTACTGGATGGTAAAGAAAACCAAGAACCCAGGGATTTAAAGAAAAAAAATTGCTGGATTTTGGAAGATAAGACAGCTTTCTGATTATTTGGTTTTCACAGATTTTAGCATATTGACAAGGAGAAGTGAAATACTGTGGACTCAGGACTTCTTTGCTGGTCCAGCAGTGAAGACGTCACCTTCCAGTGCCAGGGGTGTGGGTTCAGTCCCTGGCTGGGAACCTAAGATCCCACATGCCTTGAGGCCGAAAAACCAAACCATAAAGCAGAAGCAATATTGTAACAAATTCAATTATGACTTTAAAAATGGACCACATCAAAAAAATCTTAAAAAAAAAAAAAAAAGGACCGTTGCTTGGCACTCTTTATGAATAAAAAACAACTCTGCCCCTGACCAGCTTTGTGGCTACTGAGGAGCCCACCCTCACTCATCCCGGGGTCTCAGTTCCTAACAAGCTTCTCCACAGGGCTGATGCTGGTATTTTGGGCAGGACAGTTAGTTCTTCACTGTTCGGTTCTGTCTCTCACCCATGAAGCTCTGCCCCCCACCTACTAAATGTCAATCATGTCCCCCAGACGTGGTGACAACCCCCCAAAAAAGCTCTCACACTTTCCCAAATACCATCTGGGGAGGCCTTATCCCTCCTGGTTAAGAATCACATAACAGAATGCTCGTGGACTAAAGTGGTCCTCAGCCATTTTTGACCTTTTTAGAATGTGATAAAAAATGAAAGACACTGTCCCCTTAAAAAATACATGTGCACAAACAGGAGACAGTTTGCATAAAAAATTCCAGGCAGTTGACAGGCTCCCCAAAGCTAATCCAGAGACCCACAGATCCTAGGTGAAGAATTCTTGAACTCAAGAGTTTTTCAAAGCTTCTAGTACACTGTGCTTCTTGGTCCTCCTGCCAGCCAGCCCTGAGCCATTTCTTCACCAGTCAAATCATCCTCAGTACTGGTCTCATTTTCTGGTCCTTCCTGCTTCTCTGTGTTCTTTTAAAGCTACCGAGCCAAGCAGCACTGGCATCCTCATTTACCAGCATCTCACATAATGTGAAGGTTACAGCAGGAAAACAACCTGCCCCATATGCGATGATAAATTAGTGAAGGAGTCAGAACCAGAGCCAGCTCTCCAGAGGCCCAGAGCTGCACTGCCTGTCTGGAACAAACCAGAAAAGTAAATATAAGGATACTCAGAAGGAAAACTGCCAACAAGATGTGAGCACCAGCAGGACGTCCTCTGGGAGGCAGAGGGGAATCGGGATCAGTATAACATATGAAATGCTACACTGTGAGACAGCTGGAGCCCTTGCAGCCTGACTGAGCCCAAGAGGTAGCCCATAACGTAGAACCCTTCCCCTTTTCTTACATAGATCTATGTAGCATCAGCACCATTGTCTAGTGACATCCACATGCCTCAAGAGCTTTGGGATTTCATGCTGCTTCCCTTCCATCTCTAGCCCTGCCAGCACTCTGGATGACTTCACCTCCAGCCTGATGGCTCTTCCGTCCTTTCCTGTCCTTCTGGTTTCCTGACTTCCAAGCTAGGCTATAAGTGGCCAAGTGGCTTCTACCTGTTCTTGAGGCCCCAAGCCACCATGGGGGTCACTGACCGTCAAGGAGACCCATCTACGCTAGAGACCCACCCTCCTCTACCATGGTCTTCCAGTCAGTCTCGCCAAGGCACTCAATCATCTTGCAGGTGGACTGGCCTTGGTGGTCCATGCCAAGCCGTCGGTCAACTTGTCAAGGCCACCTGACACACAAG
This sequence comes from Raphicerus campestris, assembly GCA_006410735.1. Lineage (NCBI taxonomy): Eukaryota > Metazoa > Chordata > Mammalia > Artiodactyla > Bovidae > Raphicerus > Raphicerus campestris. The sequence goes on from SJYW01053100.1 coordinate 143,920, forward strand.
ATTCTCCCAGCTCAGCTCTACTCAAATCCCTGACCTGTGACATCATAAGAAGTGATACATGGTGAGTTGCTTTTTATGCTGTCAAGCTTACGGTGGGTTGTTACACAGTGAAAGATGATGGGAAAGGTACAGAGGACAAGAGACGTCACATTTAGTGTCACTGATGATACTTCATCGTTTGCTCAGAAGCATCTGAGAACATTCCTGCAGGACAGATCTAAATCGGAGCTCTAGGATCATAACCTGAACCACGAAGAACAGGGCAATCCCCACCAAACAGGCGAGCGTCAGGCAGCTGAGGCTCTGACTGCAAAGAGGCGGGCGATGCAGAGCCGGAGGGCTCTTCCATAAAGTGAGGGAATCGGGAGAAACCTTTGCAGGGCCTGTGCTCTGGCCACCCTTGGGGACTGAGACAAGGCTCTGGGCTCCCTGCTCTCTGTCTGGTCCCCGTGGACACAGAGGGTGGGAGATGGCTCTGGGGTCCTACTGACCCCCTGCATGTAGGGAGGAAGGCACATGGCCCCAGGGGCTCTCTGGGGTTTCCCGGGGACTAGAAACATGTAAGGACAGGCGGGGAGCCCTGGAGACAGAAAAGAGAAACTTTGGGTCAAGTTTGCATTTCTCATTATTCCTCCAACCCTTCTCAAATTCCTTTTGTTTAGAAACCTCCTTGAGTTTCGGAAGGCGGCCCCTCCCCCATCCCACCCTGGAAAAGCCTAGGAGCTTTCCCCCAGCCTGTAACCCTTCTGGATAACACGTTCCATATGTCGGTCACTCTCCGCAGGAGACGCACGCTCCCTTTCCCGGTCACCTCCTCTGTGGTCCCCCATCAAGCTTCTCCCTCAATAGCACAAGAAGCAGCGGGGGTTTCCATCGGATTGGAGCCCGTGGAATCAGGGCGTTCCTGCCACTTTGCCTCCCAGTGCCCGGGGAGCGCCTGCCTTGGCCCCAGCCCACCACCACCGACAGCTGCAGGAGACCTCCTTTAAAGCGCCAGGGCCAACTGAGCCGCACTGACCCAGCTCACCACGTTGCTGGCTGAGCACAAGGCACACAGCCCCTATTGTTCTCCTCTCTCAACCACCCGCCCCTCCTCCTGTGGCTACCCACCGTGGTAAATAAAGGCTGAAGATTTTTCCAACACAACTTCCAATGCTTTGGTGGGGAGACACAAGCAGACCTTCCATCTCTCCTCCCTTGACCTCTACCCCATGCCCCTGCCCCCCTCCTCTGCATCTTATGTGACCTGAGCTTGACTCTTGAAAAATGCAATGCATAGCTTCACACTAGTTTTGCTGGATTTTCCAAAAGACCCAAGAAGATAGGTTTTTGCTGCTCTGGAGGGGCTGAGTTGGAAGGACTGAAGATGACCGTGAATAGGTCCAGGGACAGAACTATGTGGAGTGCCTCTTCCTCAAAAGTATAATTATACTTAAAGGCTCCAGATCTCCATGGGTGCTCAGGAGAGCAAGCAGAGGCTGCCTTGAGGCAGGCAGCGAGGCAGCCCCTTAATCTAACCAACACAGACAGGAGAAGTGGGCAAAGCATCCATCAAGAAGCTGAAGGTGTTTCAAAACAGACACCGGTGGCAGGCAGAGAAACTGGGGACATGGCAGAGCCACCTATTCTCTTAAAGAAGGAAGGATGCTACATGGAGTACAGACTATATACGCCAAGGACTGCAGTTCAGAACTTACATCCCACCTTTTGTAGCTTTTTTGGGTAGAGGTGAAGTTAGGAAAATTATAAAGAGAGGGTATTGCTATTTTAATGGGGTTCCCAGGTGGTGTCAGTGGTAAAGAACAGTCCTGCCAGGGCAGGAGACATGGGAGAGGAGGATTCGATCTCTGGATGGGGAAGATCCCCTGAAAGAGGGATGGCAACCCATTCTCTTGAATCCTATGGACAGAGGAGCCTGGTGGGCTACAATCCATGTGATTGCAAAGAATCAGACAGGACTGAAATTACTTAGCACACACTGCTATTTTAAAGCTGAGAAATGTAGGGCATAAGAGGAGGTAAGCAATGGGTTCAAAGTGATCAGAGCCGGAACCAGAAACCTGCTCTCTGACTCCTGATCCTACAGTCTCGAAAAGATAACCCTCTCTATTCTCAAAGTCTTGAATCCAGAAGACAGAGCACATGCCTATAGTTGTCCAGGAAGTAGAAAACCTCCATTTTTTTTTAAATTGACGTCATTTTTGGCTATGCTGGGTCTTCGTTGCTGCACACCAGGCTTCCTCTGGCTGCAGCCAGCAAGGGGCTGCTCCCTGGCTGCAGTGTGCAGGCTTCTCCGGTTCCGGAGCACAGGCTCTAGAGTGCAGGCTCAGGGGCTGTGGCTCCCAGGCTTAGCTGCTCTGCGGCACGTAGAATCTTCCTGGTTCAGGGACCGAACTCATGGCCCCTGCATTGGCAGGAGGATTCTTAACCACTGGAGCATCAGGGAAGTCCGAGCTCCTCCATTTCTCGGTGAACTTTAAGAGAACCCCTAGAGCTACAAAATGCACACTGTACTCTCCTCTAGGTTTGCCGCCTCTTTGATGCACCCACTTATACAAAGTGGATTATTTCCCAAGTTGGGCCAAGTGCAGGAACATCATTGTGTGGGGGGAGACAGGCTGGGCTGGTCCTTGGCTCAAGTTCTCTATCAACTTTTCTCTAAGCCTCCTTCAGTCTCCCTCTTCCCCCATTCCCGGCTCCGTTTCATCTGAGGATTTATTGTACTCTGGAGATCAAACAACTGGCTAAGCAAAAGTGTTTGTTAAAAACAATCTTTCTCAACAATACCTGCATTAAGAAAATGACAACAATCATGAAGGAAAACATGTCTGAAGATGGGGTTGGATGATACACGAGGCTAATGAGACACCCGAATGAGTGTAATTGGGGGATCTGACTTCAGAAGCTCCAATTATGCTTGATGGGCTTGGCAAGGAACCTTGCAATTTGGTGCTAATGAACGGATTAACAGAGAGGGGAAGTTGGAACNGAGGAGGATTCGATCTCTGGATGGGGAAGATCCCCTGAAAGAGGGATGGCAACCCATTCTCTTGAAGAATCCTATGGACAGAGGAGCCTGGTGGGCTACAATCCATGTGATTGCAAAGAATCAGACAGGACTGAAATTATTTAGCACACACTGCTATTTTAAAGCTGAGAAATGTAGGGCATAAGAGGAGGTAAGCAATGGGTTCAAAGTGATCAGAGCCGGAACCAGAAACCTGCTCTCTGACTCCTGATCCTACAGTCTCGAAAAGATAACCCTCTCTATTCTCAAAGTCTTGAATCCAGAAAACAGAGCACATGCCTATAGTTGTCCAGGAAGTAGAAAACCTCCATTTTTTTAAAAATTGACGTCATTTTTGGCTATGCTGGGTGTTCGTTGCTGCACACCAGGCTTCCTCTGGCTGCAGCCAGCAAGGGGCTGCTCCCTGGCTGCAGTGTGCAGGCTTCTCCGGTTCCGGAGCACAGGCTCTAGAGTGCAGGCTCAGGGGCTGTGGCTCCCAGGCTTAGCTGCTCTGCGGCATGTAGAATCTTCCTGGATCAGGGACCGAACTCATGGCCCCTGCATTGGCAGGAGGATTCTTAACCACTGGAGCATCAGGGAAGTCCGAGCTCCTCCATTTCTCGGTGAACTTTAAGAGAACCCCTAGAGCTACAAAATGCACACTGTACTCTCCTCTAGGTTTGCCGCCTCTTTGATGCACCCACTTATACAAAGTGGATTATTTCCCAAGTTGGGCCAAGTGCAGGAACATCATTGTGTGGGGGGAGACAGGCTGGGCTGGTCCTTGGCTCAAGTTCTCTATCAACTTTTCTCTAAGCCTCCTTCAGTCTCCCTCTTCCCCCATTCCCGGCTCCGTTTCATCTGAGGATTTATTGTACTCTGGAGATCAAACAACTGGCTAAGCAAAAGTGTTTGTTAAAAACAATCTTTCTCAACAATACCTGCATTAAGAAAATGACAACAATCATGAAGGAAAACATGTCTGAAGATGGGGTTGGATGATACACGAGGCTAATGAGACACCCGAATGAGTGTAATTGGGGGATCTGACTTCAGAAGCTCCAATTATGCTTGATGGGCTTGGCAAGGAACCTTGCAATTTGGTGCTAATGAACGGATTAACAGAGAGGGGAAGTTGGAACGCAAGAATGTGTAGGAATGTGAGTCCTAACCCTGTGCTGTGCATACACTGGAAGGGCCACCAAGGACCTGATGAGCTGAAGTGGGAGAAGGTTAAGGCTTTATGACAGGAGGTCATTCCTGGCCATGGCATCAGCTCTTCTGCCTCTGGACCAATCTGCAAAGCATTATAGGCCTTCCACTTTGGGGAGATCTATTTTGGTTTACTAGAAAGAATGTTCTAGTGAATTTCCAGGCATGCAGAAGAAATGACCAGCTTAACTGGATTTAATAGAGAGGATTGCAAAACAGTTCTTTCCAGATCTGAGGCTCTGGAAGGCAAAACATGAAGGCAAAACACTCCACAACTGTTGGGGACACTGAGGGGGCTACGGTGATGTGTGGGAGCAGAGAGTGACCTCCACCCGGAAGTAGGTGAGTCATAGTGGGGAGAGGGAAATGGCTGCAGACTCTGGTCAAACTGAAGGGTCTGGAAATACACTGGTGCTGATTCAGAACGTGGAACTTTTGATCCTACAACATGATACGTTTGAATTCCCCTTGGTGATGTTAATAACACAGTTGGCTAGTGCCACACTGACAGAATTTATGAAGCAAGGACTCATCCAAGAACAGGAAGGAATGACCTCAGTTTGTACCCTACTTGCGCCTCTGAAAAGGCTGAGTGTAAATCACATTTCTGTGAATTGAATTATATGTTAAAGATACTAGGAGAGTTTGCAACAAAAAAATGATATTATGAATTCCTATGGAAAGCAGTAAATAACTACTTTCTCATCAAATATGTACACACACACATATATTTTACTACTTTTAGCTTGAAGCAAAGTGCATCTTTAAATGTAGAGCAAGTATGCTATAAATATGCTACAATTCCACAATGAACACGTGTGCTTTAAAATATAATTCTTCACCAAGGGAATAAGACTTATTCTTTGATTAGATCTTCAGTTATCTGGGTGCCCTGTTAACATGCATGATTCCTTATGGCTTATTCTTTAGGCAACTAGAAACTGGGAAGAAAAGAGGCAGGAGAATTTTCTGTTGGAAGTTCCCTTATTTTCCACTCCTATGCTTTAAACAATATCAACCTAAGTGCCCCAAAGAAAAACTATGACAATCCTAGACNGAAGGAAGGAAGGAAGGAAGGAAGAAAGAAAGGAAAGATACTCCTAGAGCCTTTCCATCATAATCACAAAATCATAGATGTCAGACCTAGAATTGGTTAATTCATAAAATAGATGACTAATGAAAACTTACTATAAAGCACAGGGAACTCTACTCAGTCCTCTGTGGTGACCTAAATTGGAAGGAAATCTTAAAAAGAGGGAATATATGTATACATATAGCTCAGACAGTAAAGAATCTGCCTGCAATGCAAGAGACCTGGGTTTGATCCCTGGGTTGGGAACATTCCCTGGAGAAGGAAACAGCAACTCACTCCCATATTCTTACCTGGAATATTCCATGCACAGAGGAGCTTGGCAGGTTATAGGCCATGGGATTGCAAAGACTCAGACATGATTGAGCAACTAACACACACACACACACACACACACACACACACAGCTGATTCACTTTGTTGTACAGTAGAACTAACACAACATTGTAAACCAACTATACTCCAATAAAAATGTTTAAAATAGTACCGAAGGAATAATATAATGATTTTTTTTGGATACAAAATCTGGTCACTCACGTATAAATTTCCCTTTTCCTCCTGAAAAGTGGATGACGCAAAGAAATCAATGTGCCATGTCTCTCGGGAATTCATTGCAATCTTCTGTTTTCCCTTAAACCCACTGGACATATCTTCTTATTCAGACTTACATCGAATTAAAAAATGCTTCTGTAGGCAAACAATAACACAATCAAAAACCTTCCTGATTCTGAGTGTAGCAGCTGAAGCCCAGAGAAAGGCAGCGGCCTGCCGAGTCCTCATAGCAGACGTTACCGCTGTTATTCAGTCACTCAGTCGTGTCCGACTCTTTGCAACCCTATGGACTGTAGCAAGCCAGGCTCCTCTGTCCTCTGCTGTCTCCTAGAGTTTGCTCAAATTCAAGTCCATTGAGTTGGTGATGCTATCTGACCATCTCCTCCTCCGTCGCCCTCTTCTCCTGCCTTCAGCCTTCCCCAGCATCAGGGTCTTTTCCAGTGTGTCGGCTCTTCATATCAGGCAGCCAAAGGACTGGAGCTTCAGCTTTGGCAGCAGCGTGGCATAATGGCAAGTGGACTGAGCCAGGACTGCAATTATTCACGTACCCGCAAAACTGCCAAGATCCCACAGGGGACTTGTCCTAGCGCCTTAGGAACGCACACAACTGCTGCTTCTGAAACCCAACCTCCGCAAGGTAAAGAGTCTTGTTTCTCAGACCATGCTTCTTACATAAAGCTATCCTCACTACAGCCTGCACCCTTTGGGACTCTTATCTCCACATCCTCACTCTGGTGGCTCCTCAGTTCTACTGTCTCTCTTGCCCCATCCCAGCCCATCCATCTGGAGCTGATGCAGGACTGATCTCAAGAGGCTACATTTGCCACCTCCTCCAGGAAGTCTTTGGGGATCTGCCTCCTTCGCACTCCCAGGGCATTTTCATGATTTTCTATTTTGCCATATCCTTTGTGTCATGAGTTTTCAAGTTGTATAAAGGCAAGGACTATCTTTTACCCTTTTCAATGCCTCCCATATTGCCTCGCACACAAGCAGGTAGTTAATACCTATTTGTTGAATCACAATGAATCTTTCCTTGAGGCATTGATCTGAGTTCTACTCCTTTCATTCCAGGAGAAAAAAAAAAAAGGACATAAGGGCCTTGATTAATTTTTGGTATGAGCTGCCCACATCTGAGTGGAAAGATAAACAAGGGAAAGTCCAAAGAGAATTTGAAGCCACATGGAAGAGATCTATTTTCACTGCAGATCAGTAGAACAGGAAGTAAAATGCACTATGTGTAATATATATATAATGAGAAAGGCATTTGGAAGTCATTGACATCTTAAGACGTGTGAATTTATGACCCCAGGGGTTCGGTTTGCTCAAAGAATGTCCCCTGAGGCTGCTGCTCTGTAAAGAACAGCTCCCCAGTCTGAAGGTAGCGTCCAGTGCCAGCGTGACGACACTTTGGAGAAGGTGGCCCTCGGGACACCCCACACACCCCTTTTCAGTTTCCTGACCTCAGAATGGGTGCAGTACAGTGAAACCGCTTCCAAAAAAGCCTGTCCCACCGCCTCCATGGGTCCCCAGGTCTCTGTTATCATCACCAGCCGGACCGCTAGGACAATGAGCTGTACAAACATCTCAGCCAAGATCTCTTCCAGGGCTCTCCTTAGTCATGGTGAAGTTACCAGGCACAGCTAAGGTCTAATGCAGGCCTGATATCTGCACATGGCTATACACGCAGTATGTCAGCTCCCAACACATGGGTGTGAACTCTGTGTCTTCCCAGGGTAGCAAGGAACCATTTTTTAAGTTTGTAAAAGGGAGATTTAATAAGAGTCTTAACACTGTGAAGTTAAAATGAGGCAGACACAGCCCCAGCTGGTCTCCATCTGCCTTTGTTGAGGACATTAAAAGTAGCAGCAAGGGTGAGAGAAGAACTATCTACTGTTATACACGCGGGAGGGGTGTGCCACTGCAAATGTATATTTGGTCATCCCTTGCCGAGCTGTTACAATGCACCAGGCTCTGTCCTAGACAACCGCAAATGCTATGTTACGTGTTATCTTACTTATAACCCATAGTTTCCCTGGTGCCTCAGATGGTAAAGAATCTGCCTGCAATGCAGGAGACCTAGATTCAATCCCTGGGTGGGGAAGATCCCCTGGAGAAGAGAATGGCTACCCACTTCAGTATTCTTGCCTCGAAAATTCCATGGACTGTAACAGGCAGGTTATAGTCCATGGTATTGCAAAGAATCAGATGTGACTGAGTGACTAACACTTTCACTTTACTTAACCCTTACCTCAAACCTCTGTGATAACCACTGTTCTCTTACTAGAGAGGAAGAAATTGAAATTAGATAATCATTATGAATAATTAGGCATCAATGACTAGTAGGTTGGAGACTAGAATTCAGGCATTCTGACTCTAAGCCTACTATTCTTTCCAACAAAATAGAGATGCCAAATGGGTTTCAATCTAAGTTCCAAATCCAACTGATTGATATATGGCTCCCCGGAGACCTGTGCTTCGGATTAAAGGGCCTTGTGAAGTTCAGTGGGAATGAGTGTTATGATTGATTAGGGATGTCTACTATATGCCAAGATGTGACAGTAGAAAGGAGTGCTGTGATTGATTAGTGGTGTCTGCTGTGAGCAAAGAAGTGACAGTGAAAATGAGTGTTATGATTGATAATGATGTCTACTATGCACAAAGAAGTGACAGTGAGAAAGAGTGCTGTGATTGATTAGTGATGTCTTGATTAGTGATGTCTGCTGTAAGCGAAGAAGTGACAGTGGGAATGTGTTATGATTGATTAATGATGTCTACTATGTGCAAAGAAGTGACAGTGGGAAGGACTGTTATGATTGATTAATGATGTCTACTATGTACAAAGAATTGACAGTGGGAAGGAGTGCTGTGGTTGATTAGTGATGCCTGCTATGGACAAAGCATAGAATGGTAGCACGAGTGCTGAATTTGTCACCATTGCACTAAAGCACACTTCAGTGAAAGAACAGGTTACCCTGTTACAAAGTTTGTCATAAATCTAATTCTCCACCACAGCCTTTTAAATGTTTCTGCACACATACCCCTCAAACATTTCTCTCAGTTTTCTTTTCCCAGGTCTCCACATTTCTCTTTACATGACCAGCCCCCCAGATAAGTCTTGGATCAGCATGGCTTATGGACACAGATTTCCCTTTCCTGGGCTTCTTCCTGTATGCTGCCCCAGTTCGACCTTCCTCATTATCCAGAAAGGCCCTTTGGGGATGGAAAACATTCTCAACACACAGAGGGAGGATGTTTTACATGACCCTTGACAACTATTCCCCAGGACGACTGTTACTGAGGCAGGGCTGCAGCTGCCAGGACACGAGGGGTAGAGGCTGGAAAGTGGGTGTGCAGATGGAGAAGGGGGAGGGGTTGGTGAGAAGGCAGGATCAGCCTCAGGGGCCAAAAGGCTGAACACAGGCAGTGGAAAAGTGGCTTTCAGAGTTTAGGCGAAACAGCCTGGTCTGTTTTGAGCAGGGAGCTGATGAGGGCAGAGGGCAAGTTTAACAACCAATAGCCACACAGCCTAGGATGATTTACTGCCTTATGCAGCCAACCATTAAAAAAATCAGGAGGAAAAGAGAAGGGGGAAACGTCTCTTCTTCATTTTAATGCCATTGTCTTAATCGGTGTACCGCGGACAGAACTGACCGCAGCTGAGAACCGGGAGAAACCAGATCCCACCAGGGGCCCCTTTTAAAGCGATTAAACTCCTATCAGATCCAGCCGGACCCCCTGACAGCAAAGACGTCATGCTTGGAGCAGCGACCCTGGGAAATGCTCATTGGGCAAATCAAGACCTTAAAAAATAATTACGGTTCACACATCCTGAAGCAATAATGACTTCAAAACTGCCTTCACGTGTGATTTATATATAAACCTTGAACCTTCTCCCCATTCCCCTGCTCTCACTCCACCCAAATCCAAGTGGTTAGAAAGTCAATATTCTTAGGTCCTGCTAAAAAGTCCAGATGGAAAAACCGTGGTCTGCATCAGGAGGAAAAGAACTGCTAACACCACCTGCCATTAAAATTCTTCTACACCCAATTGTGCATGAATGTGAGTATGTGTGTGTATTCCAAGAGGTTCAAAGGGAGAAAGAGAAAAATTAATTAAGCCTATGCCTCTCTGCCAAAGAATCAAACAGTCTCCAGGGCCTGGTTTTGAGGCAAAGAAATGTACTCCTACAGGGCTGTTGGTTCTGATCCAGTTTACTGTAGAAAGAGGGGAGAATGAGGTTAAACCCGAACTGGGGCACTGGAATCCACCTTGCCCTCTCTTGTTGTCCCTGCAAATGGGGCCCAGGTCGTGGCCACTTACTGTGCTTCTGCTCTGCGCCAGGCCCTGGCCCATGGGGAGGGAGAAAGGAACACACGAAGCTGGAGAAATCCCTTGGATCATTGGCTTTGTGGTGACAAAAGAACAAAATGGAGACAAGCTCTTGCTTTTGAGAGGTCCCAAGGGGGGACTGACAGGTGGGATCAGGAGAAGGGAAAAAGTCGGAGGATAAGCTGGCCCCTCAGGACAAACTGCAAATTGAAATGAGCATCTGGAACAACAAATATCTTTCAATGTCAGCCTTAAAGACGGAAACCAAGAGCTCATGCCTGCAAAGCAAAAAGAATTGGAGGCTGAGAAACCAGAGAGAGGGGCTTCCCAGGTGGTGCTAGTGGTAAAGAATCTGCTGGCCAGTGCAGGAGACGTAAAGATGGTTTGATCTCTGGGTCAGGAAGATCCCCTGGAAGAGGGTATGGCAACCCACTCCAGTATTCTTGCCTGGAAAATCCCTTGGACAGAGGAGCCTGGCAGGCTACAATTCACAGGATTGCAAAGAGATGGACATGACTGAGCGACTTACCGTGCACACACATAAAAGAGAGAGAGAGAGAGAGAGAGAGAGAGAGAGAGAAAAAAGATGGCCCCACAAAGCCCTAGTTGATGAAATCTGCTCTAGGGCCCCAGCCCCTTCTGGGAAACAATAGCTAAAGTATCTTGATAACCTGGTCTGGGACATCAGCAGGGCTCTGTCTTCCACTCACGCTGCAACTGCAGGTGTAAAGAAATGGAAATGAAATTTCACAGCCAGGCAAAGATCCCAGACATATGCTCCTCCCTGAAGATAATTGAAATACGAAACAGCCCCAGAGAGGATGGAATCACTTCTAAGGCCTCTGGGAAATAGCCGCTTGCTGGGGTGTGAAAGGCAGGAACCGGCGCCTTGTGTCACTTGAGCCAGGGGATAACAGCAAAAGTCCTGGAGAGTGAAGAACAGGCGCATCCTGAACAGGCCTGGGGGCTTCCCAGGGCCTCTTGTCAGATGCTCCTCCACCAGCAGGAACTGGCGGCCTCTGGGGAGCCTCCAAGAAATTTTACAGGGGTCAAGGAGGAAGGGCGTGGTCAGCCTCCATCCTCTGACTTCATCCCAACTGAGAATCGAAAAGAGGAAGTGAAGACCAATTCTAAGCACAGAAAGGATAAAGCCAGTTTAGGGGGGAGCAAATGTAATTATGTACTCAGTCATGTCCGTCTCTTTGGGACCCCATACCTAGAGCCCACCAGGCTCCTCTGTCCATGGGATTTCCTAGGCAAGGACACTGGAGTGCGTTGCCATTTCCTTCTCCAGGGGATCTTCCTGACTCGGAAATTGAACCCATGTCTCCTGCAATGGCAGGTGGATTCTTTACCGCTGTGCCATCTGGGAGGCACTAAATCAACGGTGAATTTCAGAGAGAGACAGTGTAGGAGCAGGGCTCACCAGATGAGGAGTAGGGGGCATAAATCGAACCAGAAAACCCAAGTGCGAGCCTCACAGGCCACACCTGCTTCCCAGCTCTCAGGCTGATGGGATGTTCCTGAGAATGCCAAGAGCCCAATCAGAAGAATGAGCACCGTTTCTTCAAAGAGAGGAAGGGTTTGGGCATGTCCACATGTGCAGGTCAACACCCGTATGTACCTGTGTGTGTGTGTCTGTGTGTCTGTGTGTGTCTCTGTGTGTCTCTGTGTGTGTGTGTACTGTACGTTCCTTTTGCTACATCATTGGCCACAGAGAAAGCAGGAACCAGTCCGTCTACTGCCAAAATCATTTCAGGGCTTAAGCCTTTCACAAAAAGGAATAAGCTCCTTGTGGGAAGGGATTAAACCACATTCAGTTTTTACATGGCTGTGTGCATGGAGGCACTGTTCCCAGAGTGAATGGGGTTAGCCCCTATGCTGGGAATTCCTAATGCCAGCCTGAGGAAGTTGGTGCCTTAAATCCCAGGCCTGCTCTCTGATCTCCTTCCAGGTTTCTGCTGGGCAAACGCCCTTCATTCACTCATCCTTCTTTTGACAACTGTGTACTGACTGTTCATTTGAAGTCAGGCCATGGGTTTGGCATGGATGGAAATGATGCTATGAAGATTTCCTGCCCTCGGGGAGTCTGTAGTCTAGGAAGAAAAGTGTGGAACCAGGAGTCAGAATAAGAAACCTGGGGTGTTAGGGAAAGTCAAGGGTACTTTGGGAGCAGGGAGCCCTTGTGAAAAACTGGCATCTGGGGACAACCTCCCAGAGGAAGGGATGCTGAAGCCAACAGCAGAACAAGAGAAGTGGGGCGGCAGGTGGAGAGACTATTCCAGGTGGTGGGAACTAAAGCTCAAGTCCCGAGGCTCAGAGGCAAGACGGTGCGTGGCATGTCCTCAGAAACCATTGCACAATCCAGGAAGGTTGGAGGAGAGAGAGGTGGGGAGGGAGAGGGGCAGGGAAAGAATTGGAGCAGGAGAGAAGGAAGTACAGAGAGGATGGAGGTCATGTCAAGGGAAAATGTGATACTATTTCAGGTAGGAAAAGTGACCTGAGTGGGGGTGAGAGATGAAGGTGGTTTTGATCAGGGTCGTGGCGGTAGAGATAAAGGGTTTAGGTGAACTCAAGAACCACCTCTGAGGTTAGAATTCCAGTGACATGGAGGCTGCCTGATCGTGGGGACCAGCAGTGGGGCGAGCTGAGGACCAAGTTCTGTGTGACCAAACGGGGCAGCAAGTGGTTTCACTGACTAAGGTGGGGAACCAGGGGGCACACTCCCTGGCAGGAGAGCAGTTTGTGGCCCAGAGCGAACCCTGTGTGGAGTCAGGACACACTGAGCTTTCACTGCCCACAAGACATCTGGGTGGGGTATCTACTGGGCAGCAAGGAGGATGGGTCTGCAACTCATGACACAGTCCCTGTATGGTTGGCAGTCAGCCCCACACAGATACGACCCCACTGGAATATCTGCCATTGGAAAGGAGAGTGTGGAGACGGCAGAGTCCAAGGCCGAGGAGAAGCCAGCTAAGAACAGTGGGAAGAGATTGCCAGAGGCAGGGCAGAGAGCAGGACCGCGTGGGAGAGCCAGGCAAGAGAGCATTACAGGAAGATGGCAACGAGGTGAGGGTGCTCAGAAGCTGAGCAGAAGGAGGCCAGACTCAATGGCTGCAGCGACGAGGCCATGGGTGGAGGAGGCTCTGGGGCGTGTGGGTGGTGGGGGCTGGGTTGCAAGGCGCCGGAGCCTTGCAGGGACACTGGAGAGATGCTGTCTCATGAGAGAAGTTTGGTCGTGAGGAGGGCAGAGGGTCAAGGAAGGGAGGCCTCCCAGGATGGCGAGAGGGACACCACTTAGCCTCTGGTTCACAGACCGCTGGGTCTTCCTGACAAAGACACTCACAACTGGATTAGGTCAGTTTCCACCTTGTGACTGTGCCTATGTCACATCCTGTTATGCCATGGATGCATGCAGCGCCTGTTCTCGCTGGAGTTCAGAACATGTTCTCATTATTAATACTGCCTCCTGGCTCCCATTCCACGCCAGTGGAGCTAAGGCAGCAAGATAATCACTCTTCCCATCTCGCAGGTGAGCAAACTCAGGCAGAGCTGGATGGCACTCAGCGACTCAACAACAGACAGCTTTCTGGGCTTCAGAGATAAAAAACCAGCCTGCAATGCAAGAGATGTGGCGGGAGCGGTGGGTTCAATTCTTGGGTCAGGAGATCCCCTGGTGAAGGAAATGGCTAAACCACTCCAGTATTCTTGCTCGGGAAATCCTATGGACAGCCCATGGGGTAGCAAAAGAATTGGACACCACTTAGCGATTAAACAGCAACAAACCCAGGCAGTGGAGACCTGTGAGTGGCAGGGATGGAAGGCAGCTCGGTTCCNGAAATCCTGTGGACAGCCCATGGGGTAGCAAAAGAATTGGACACCACTTAGCGATTAAACAGCAACAAACCCAGGCAGTGGAGACCTGTGAGTGGCAGGGATGGAAGGCAGCTCGGTTCCGCCGCGCCCCCACCCCTTAGCTTTCCCGCTACACCCATCCCTCAGATCAGCAGCCTCAGGGATGCCCGAAACATTCAGCTACTAACAGAGTCATTTGAGGACTCAGGGGAACTTGGGCTCAAATCACTTGACCTAAAGGAACTCACTCTGTTTCCCTGTCTGTTCCAGGAAGCCTGGTAAAACTCCTGGTGAATGTCAGAAACTGAATCTGGTCCCTGTCAACCCATCTGTGTGGAGCTGCTGAAAGGGAATCACACACAATCCTCTCCTCCGACAGCCAGACGCTTAATTAGCACAGCCATGCTGGGGCTCGGACCCTGAATCACCACTCCAAGAGGGAGGAATCGTCAGTCCAAGAGGGAGGGGTGGGGATGGGCTCCCAGAGCTTCCAGACCAAAGTCAAAGCAGAAGGACCACCTCTGCTCAGCGTGCGAGCTCTCTGAACAGCATGACAACCCCGCCTGGGGCAGCTGGGTGCCCTTCATCCCCGCAGCAGGGGGAATGTGGATTCAATAATGGTGGCCAGGCTCCACCCGGGGCTGGAGAGGTCAAGGTTGCCTGTACATTTCTAGAATGAGTTAGTTGCAACATCACAAAATGAGAATATTTTCATTCATTCTTGACTTGTTTAATCAATGTGGGTCTAAGGGATTCTCAAAACGGGCTAGTACTGCCCCTCTAAAGGGCTTCCCAAGGGGTGGTAAAGAACCACCTGCCAATGCAGGAGACTTAAGAGGTACAGGTTTGATCCCTGGGAAGATCCCCTGGAGAAGGGACCAGCTACCCACTCCAGTACTCTTGCCTGGAGAATCCCATGCACAGAGGAGCCTGGTGGGCCACACTCCGTGGAGTGACAGAGTCTGACACAACTGAGGTGATAGCACGCAAGCATGCACTGCCCCTCTAAAGGTCATCGTGAAAGGGGGACAGGTATTCCTGGTTGTCATGGTGACTGACCCGGAAGAGGTGATTGGCAGTTACAATGCCTGCAGTGCATCTCATCCTCTTGAGAACCGTCCTGTGCAAATGACCACAGCTGCCCTGCTAAGAAAAAGGTAGCACTGCCTGAAGACCTGAGCCCAGCCAGTGACTGTGGAATTCGCAGGATGCTTGAAGGAAGTTATCACTGGTCACTGATAAGCAAATAGCTTGTCTGCCCTAGGCCACCGTCTTTTCCTCCACTGACCTCCGCAACAATGAGCCTTATCCGTCCTGGGGTGGGTCACTGTGATCTCCAGCTTCACACCTGACGCCTGATCTCCAGCCTCTTGCCTGTCCCCATATCTGTCAGCAGAGTGCTCCCAAATTAGCTGGGGTGTGCTCTGAGGGAGACTTCCCCTCTCTGAGCCACGCCCACCCTCCCCTTCCTCATCATCCCCTTAAACAGGATGTAGACTTGGGCCCCCACTGTCCAGGGCACAAGCAGGCAAGCAGGCTAAACCAGATGGCATGCACAAGGCTCAGGGCTCCTTTAAATATGGGGGAGTGTGTATGTCTGCATTTTGTGAGTCTATGTGTGTGTGTACATACGGTGTTAAGGTGATTGTGGGTGGTCATGACCCAAAGGTCATGTCACTGGGAGGGTGGCACTCCAAGTGTCCAAGCCTGGCTCCACCATGGGTCCAGCCTGGGCAGGCTCGAGCTGTGTTCACGAAGCTTGGCATAGCCTCTTGGGCTGACAACGATGAAAGACAGATTGTGCAGCTAGAATAATGGGATCATGGAAAGGAGTAGCCGGCTTCCATGTGGGAAAAGATGGGAGTCGGGAGGTGGAGGCGGGAGTTGTTTAAAGCCGGGCAGGCGGGGCGCCAGATGTGTGCTGGGTGACCCTGGACAGGGCGGCCCCAAGGAAGATGTTTCCACAGGAAGAGGGGCTGTGCTCCCTGCAAAGGGCCGGGCCTCTGAGCTCCTCTGTGCTCCACACATCGGGAGCTCTCTTAATTCTCTTCTGGTGGGAAAGAGGTCCTAGAGAGCAGCCATCAGCCTCCCAGCCTCACCCATGGAGGAGCTGAGGTTTGGAGAAGCTAAGTTCCCAGCCGCCAGTGCACAGACAGGGGCAGGGTCAGGGCTGAGGAGACCTCTGCAGCCTCCTGCCACCCTGGAGTTCTGGCATGTCTCTTCCTGATCCCACTACCTCTTCCACTCTCCGCCCTCCCAGACAGCCACCCCTTCCCTCCTTTCCCAATCAGCTGGCCTCCGGCTGTGCTACTTTCTCTCTGGATCCTAGGATCCTGGAAACTCCCACTGTGTTGGGAGAGAGAGGCAGGCAGAGCTGAGGCAAGCGGGCAGGACACCATCTTCCTCGGGCACAGACATCACTCAGGGGTCTTGGCCCTGCTCATCTCAACCCTGAAACAAGGAGACTGAATATCGGCACACAGCCTGAATTGCCCCGGGTGGGGTGGGGAGGGGTAATAGACCCCCATGTCTTTCCTTCCTGTCCTGGGTTGAATCACATCTCCCCAAAACCAGTATTTTGATGTTCTAATGTCTAGGACCTCAGAACATGATCTGACTGGGACATCGAATCTTTACAGAGAGGATCAAGTTAAAACGAGGTCATTAGGGTGAGTCCCAATCCTGTATGAGTGGTGTCCTTATGAAAAGGGGAAATTTAGGCCAAGACAGATAGGCGTAGAGGGAAGACGATGTGAAAGCACTTGGGGAGGGTGCTGTGTGAAGGTGACAGGTTATAGAGATTCGTCTACAAGCCAGGTAACACCTCAAGCTACCAGCAGCTGGGAGAAAGGCATGGGATGACTTCTTCCCTAGAGTGCTCTGATGGAGCTCAGCCGTGCCAACACCTTGATCTTGGACCTCTGGTGTCCTGAAAGGTGAGACAACAAATTCCTGTTGTTTTCCCCCACCCAGGTTGTGGCAGAAACCCCAGGGAATTCACAGGCTTCCCACCCTCATGATTTTCCCTAGGCTAAGGTCTCACTCAGTGTCTGTTGTGATGATGGAAGGATGAGTTAATATTATTAACAAGCCATGGACCTTGTTATGTTATGTATCTTGGGGATCTAAGATCCCCAATCTCCTGGACCACATCTAGAAACTCAAACCATAACCGGCAGGACCCTACTTCCTCCCTGTTAAGCAGGCTCCCCAGAAAGTCATCACACTACTTCCAGTGTTCCCCAGCAAAGGAGACCTTCTGGATAGATGCCCCTGGTCTGTGGTCAGCCAAGTGAAGATCCCAAGCAAACAGGGCAGCTTGAAGGGGCAGGAGGCCAGGGCAATGGGAGAAGACAATCCTGCAACCACCCCAGACATCTGTTGGGAGCACAAATACCAGCTAGACGTGGATTAAAGACATTTCGAAGTCACGGAGAGAACGGTCTAATGCTGCAGCAAATGGATCAAGCCACATGGAAAAGCTGAGGGTGTGCTCCAAGTCCTCCTGAATGGAATTAATAAACTGAGAAGGAGGGAAAGTCTGAGAGGGATGAGAGCAAAGTGAGCACACGTGGGAAGAGCAAGGAGCTGGAGAAAAAGCCATGCTCTATACAACAGCAATGTCTCAGGGAAGAGGAGACGGGAGGATCAGGAGGACAGGAAACGGGGAGAGAGCTGGTCCTGGGCTGGAGGAAACGTCCTGCCAGAGAGTCCACACACACCAGAATGTGGCCACCCGTGTAGCAGACCTTAGATGTCAAAAAAAATACGAATACAGATAAGAATCATAATAATCTGTTATTGATTTATCCACTTGAAAATATATTTCCTTAAAGCTGTCTTTTATTAAAAGTTTCCCATGTGCCACGCACTGTTTAAAGCATTCTGCACGGTTTGATCATTTTCATTCCCGTACACTTTATGAGTTAGATTTTTATTCCCATGTCACAGGAATCTGGGTTTCCCACTGACTTGGCAGCAAAGACTCCATCTGCAGATGCAGGAGGCATGGGTTCGTTCGATCCCTGGGTTGGGAAGATCCCCTGGAGGAGGAAACGGCAACCCATTCCAGTATTCTTGCCTGGAGAATCCCATGGACAGAGGAGCCTGGCGGGCTACAATCCAGGAGGTCACAAAGAGTCGGACATGACTGAACGACTGGGCACTAGCACAGGGGTCTGAGTGTCCTAGATAACCGACTCAAGGTCATCCCACCAGTAAGTGGAGGAACCGAGATTCAAAGCCAAGCTGGCCTGGCTCCCACACCCAAGAGCTTTCCCACTGAACATGTTAGACATGCACTTTGCTGAAAGCCACCTTCTAGAAATCTCCTCTAAGAAAGTAACCACATCTGTGCATAAACATTGATGTGAAAGGATGGTTAACTGTAGTACAAAGACAGTGGCCACAATGCAAGCGCTCCACAATCAAGACACAGTTAAAGGGTGGCACATGCTGGAACTGGAGAAGGCAGTGGCACCCCACTCCAGTACTCTTGCCTGGAAAATCCCATGGACGGAGGAGCCTGGTAGGCTGCAGTCCATGGGGTCACTAAGAGGCGGACACGACTGAGCGACTTCACTGTCACTTTACACTTTCACGCATTGGAGAAGGAAATGGCAACCCACTCCAGTGTTCTTGCCTGGAGAATCCCAGGGACGGGGGAGCCTGGTGGGCTGTCATTTATGGGGTCACACAAAGTCGGACACGACTGAAGCGACTTAGCAGCAGCAGCGGCATGATAGAATATTATGCAGTAAATGTGAACTTATGCAAGAAAACTTAAAGACATGGAGCCAGACATACGAAGTAATACTATGTGGAAAATTTCAGTTAAAAATTATTCATCAATATGATGTGCTGTGCTTAGTCCCCTTATTTTAAAATAGGAAACAGAGACTTCCCTGGTGGTCCAGTGGATAAGAATCTGCCTTGCAATCCAGAGTATGCAGGTTCGATCCTGGTCGGGGAACTAAGATGCCATGCCATGGGGCAACCAAGCCCACATGCTGCAACTATGAGCGCCTGTGACACAGCTAGAGAGTCCATGTGCCGCAACAAAGACCCAGCACAGATGAAAAAAATAAAAATGAAAGCACACACATGTACATGTGCAAACACACACACACAGAGAAAGCACATCAGGGGCTGTTCTCTAAAATATCGATGGGATTTCTGGTAACTGTCTTCTATTGATTCTGGTATTTTGCTAATTCTCCACGATGGACACACTTAGAACAGCTATTTATTTCATGATTGTACAGCCATGCTGCATGGTATAACTACTTCTGAAAGGACCCCCAAAGTTTCAGCTGTCATCTTTTCCATTTCCCAGTGACCAGATGCAGGAAAGGGGAGCCTTTGAGTAACCCCAGCCAGTCACGTGGTGCTTCTTCGGTGCTGATCTTAACCTAGGAAAAGCCCAGCCTCTTGGATTAAGGAGGCAAATGGTTTTCATTTCGGGTTAGACAAGATCAGCAGATCAGTGAACTAAGTCTACTGAACTAAGAAGGGATGAGGGAGGACCGTGTTCAGGGGAGACGTGGGAGGATACCAGGCAGAGTGTGTGTCGTAAATGACAACCTTGCCCTTCAATTCCAGCAAAAAGGGTGAGAAGCACTGAAAAGAGGCATAGAGGAGAAGGGGAATCATTGATAAATAAACAAGAGGGCAGTGTGGGGCAGTGGTGATGAACACAGACTCTGTAACCAGCAAAGAGTGATTCCAAGCCTGGCCATCACACTTCCTTAACCCTTCAACCTTATATAACTTACATGGTCATTCTCCAGAGATTAACTTGGGCAAGTACCATGTGCCACAGGACATCTCAGGTACTGTTACAGCAGCGCAGCCAGGATACAAAAAAGCCTTCCAGCCCCCCGCCAACACAAATTGTTTACAAGCAGGAGAATAAGAACATACAATAGAAAAACACCTGAAACATACACTTTCTCAATTGATCTTAGAAGCAATGGAGAAAAACTCATCCAAGCCTCAGTTTCCTTGTCTGCAAAATGGGAATAAAATAGCTATTTCCTCAAAAAGTTGTG
Organism: Raphicerus campestris; assembly: GCA_006410735.1. NCBI lineage: Eukaryota > Metazoa > Chordata > Mammalia > Artiodactyla > Bovidae > Raphicerus > Raphicerus campestris. The sequence goes on from SJYW01053100.1 coordinate 164,015, forward strand.
AGATGTTCTGAGATTACACATATAGTACTGAGTGTGGTTCCCACTGCAATGAATATTATCAGTCAGCATTCTTTTGAGATTAAAAGAGTCAGGGTTTCTCTACTACTCTGAGTGACGACACAAGGATATTATGAGAAGGGGTTGCACCCATTCAGAAACTGCAGAGTTGAAGAGGGTTCAACTCCGTGTGATGAGGGAAAATTAAACCAACAACACTGTGGTCTTCAGTTTCCTTGTGGCTAAAAACAAAGAGCAAAATCTTCCTCATCTTGGGGGTGCATCCAGCCTCATTTAGAAATCAGAAGAATCCCTGCTCATTTCTTTTGATAAGGTTAACATCTGCTCTTTGATTTTCTCTTACTTTAGGATGGAGTTTAAGAAAGACACAAGAACTGGGCAGTTTCCCCTGCTCTCATATCTCCTGAGGATTGTTGTTGCTGTGGTTCAGTAGCTAAGTCATGTCTGACTCTTTGTGACCCCACAGACTGTAGCAGGCCAGGCTCTTCTGTCCTCCACTATCTCCAGGAGTTTGCTCAAATTCATGTCCATGGAGTCGGTGATGCTATCTAACCATCTCATCCTCTGATGCCCTCTTCTACTTTTGGCTTCAGTCTTTTCCAGCATCAGGGTCTTTTCCAATGAGTCAGCTCTTTGCATCAGGTGGCCAAAGCACTGCTATAGCAAATTGTCCTTGAAAGGTGCTTGGCTGCTCTTCTAAGCCCACAATTCCCAGAGCCATTTGGGAGCCGTGGAATGTAAAGTACGGTTCTCCCAAAGCCAAGTGACAGACTACAGCACAACCTCCCACCCAGGCTTTGGGGATAAAACCCTACCAGTCAAGGGCATGTCCAATCCATGCCCCAACCACAGTCCGATGGCCAATGAGCCCCAAGGGGAAGATGGAAAGAGATGACATCTTGGCAGGCAAAAAGAAGAGCTTTTCAGAAATCACACTTTATAAGCCTTGGACTCAGGCCCCTGGAGAGGAGAGAAGTCTTCGGAGCCTAGAACAGGGCATGAAGAGATAGACTTTTGAGTTTGTATGAGTACGTACCCGCCAATGCATACGCAAGCATGTTTTAAGCAACGGGTTTCAGGGCTTTAATCAGACAGATTATCCTCGGGTTTCACAAACCAGTGGTTTATTTGAGGCACCCCACAGAGGGGCTCAAGGGTTTGTCTGCACTTGACACCAGAGAAGATCACTTGTGTGGCTTTTCCTCGTCCGTGTAAAGCCAGGTTTGGCAGAGTCCTGTAAGTTCAGGGGCTGGAAGTGTTAGTTCTTCCTTCTAAGCTCCGCTCCTACACCCAAAGGAGTCCTTCCTTTCCCCAGTAATGGGAAAGCAACAAAACACCGCAACAGGTACCCGATGCAAATTCACAGAAACGCTTGTGGAAGGCAGCATCTCAAATGCTACAACCTCCAGAGCAGAACCCAGGAGACGGAGCAAAGGGTTAAACCAGGAACAGATGTGGAGACCCCCAAGAGGGGCTTCCAGAAAGCTCAAAGAACACTCCAAGGGGGAAATAATGGAAACCAAAAATGTCAAAGGGGAAGATGAGCCATGTGGGGACATAACAAGGCCTTTTCCCCAAACCACAATGCCCTAGGCCATGGGGGAAGGGAATGAGGATGCTGCTCTGAGATGCAGCTTCTAGTACTGCATATATAGCCTACCTTCCAAGCATCAGTCAAGCCCCAAACACTCCATGCCTTTTTCACCTCTATGCCTCCATCTACGCCATCCAGTGCGTGTGCATACTCAGTCATGTCCAACTCTTTGCGACCCCATGGACTGTAGCCCACCAGGCTCTTCTGTTCATAGGACTTTCCAGGCAAGAATACTGGAGTGGGTTGCCATGTCCTACTCCAGAGGATCTTCCCAACCCAGGCATCAAACCTGTGTCTCTGGCATCTCCTGCATCGGCAGGCAGATTCTTCACCACTGAGCCACCTGGGAAACCCCATCCAGAGCTACTCCCCTAGTTCTCTTGCCTGATTCAGGGGTCTCCTCATCACCCACTAGCAGTCTCTTTGGAACTCCAACTGCTTTCTGTGGGTAACAGTCCCATGAGCTTACTAATCCCCATAGGGAAATTCTTTCTTTCTCCCTTTCTTTCTTTCCTCCTTCCTTCCTTTTTTTCTTTTCATCTATCTGCTTATTCATTTCTGCATTCAAAGATTGCACTGGAATCTAAGCTCTTTGAGAACAGAAGATTGGCCTTTCTCACTCTGTGCCCTGTCTCCTGCACCTAGAACCATGTCTCAGCACATAGCAGGAGGTTACTAAATATTTCTGGATAGAAGACTCTTTTTTGGACACTAATGTAGGAATCACCTGCCAGCAGAGCCAAGACTTTATAGCCCTGGCCAGGAATGAAGTGGTTGCTTTTTCTAAGTTATCCAGTTAAATTTCCCGTGGAAAAAAAGAGAGCTTTTAAGACAACCACAAACATACACTCAGCCAAGATAGATTCATCAGTGCTGGAGAAGTCTTGCCAATTTCTGGGACCCCCTTGTGCTGCTGTAGTTCAGTTCAGTGTAACCAGCATTTCTTATGAGCTGTATTAATTGCTGGCAGATATAATTATAATGGGCTTCCCAGTCGGTGTCAGTGGTAAAGAACCTGCCTGCCAATGCAGGAGACATAAGAGACGTGTGTTCATTCCCTGGGTCAGGAAATTTCCCTGGAGGAGGGCATGGCAACCCACTTCTGGAGGATCCCACAGCCAGAGGAGCCTGGCAGGCTACAGTCCATAGCGCCACAAAGGGTCAGACATGAAAGTGACTTAGCAAGCTGCTGCTGCTAAGTCACTTCAGTCGTGTCTGACTCTGTGCGACCCCACAGACGGCAGCCCACCAGGGTCCCCCATTCCTGGGGTTCTCCAGGCAAGAATACTGGAGTGGGTTGCCATTTCCTTCTCCAACATGTGAAAGTGAAAAGTGAAAGTGAAGTCACTCAGCAGTGTCCGAATCTTAGCGACCCCATGGACTGCAGCCTACCAGACTCCTCCATCCATGGGATTTTCCAGGCAAGAGAACTGGAGTGGGTTGCCATTGCCTTCTCCAGGACTTAGCAAGCACACACACATAATTATAAGGCCCTAACCTACAAAGGGCGGACAGACTCATGGGGGAGACAGACCTAAGAGCATCTGTAAGGTAGCAAATGATGTACTAGAGGTGTGTTTCTCGCCTTCAGGAAGGTTTCTTGAGTGAGCAGTTGTAACGGTCAACCAGGCAGACAGAGTCAAGAGAGGTCCTGAGATTAGAGAATAACATGAATGGAGGCAGGATACTCAAGCCTAACATGGAGGGAAGGGAGAGGGGGTCATGGGCTCAATTGTATCACAGACTTTACTTGATGGGAGACAGAAAGTCTCCCACAAACCTTATTCAATTCTATATCTGTTGGGTAGTGTGGGTTCATTCACCTTATTTCTGTGAGCCACAAAATTGCTCATCCACAAAAATCCCAGGAAATGTGGGAGACAAAGAAAAGAGTAAGAGGCAACCTAGTTGCTACACTGGTTTGGAATTTCCAACTTTCACTTTGTGTGATAATCAAGAAAATATTCTTAAAAATCAGGGTTGTTCATGAAAAGGAGTTAAATAAGTAAAGTTAACTCAAAAATGAATCTAACAATTAGATGAAAAGACAATAAGAGAAGAATTTCACCAATGAAATTGTGTTTCTTGCAGAAAGGTGTGTAGTTTCCTGCCCGTGGATTCCCTAAGATAGCAATGTATCTGGTTATTTCCCCCTTTGGGTTAATTAATAACATCATGATAAAAATAGCTAGCATGTATTGAACCTTGACTCTGTTCCAGACTTTCTGAGTCTACCTACTATAACTTATTTAGTCTTTTCAAAAAAGTAATATCCTTTTACACTTAAGGAAATTGACAGCATTAGCAATATTGTCAAGAACTCATAGCTAAGAATTGGAGATGGGTTTTAAAACCAGGCTGATGCTCTATTTTTAAAATGTATTCATTTATTTATTTTTGGCTGTATGGGTCTTAGTTGCAGCTTATGGGCTTCTCTCTGATTGGGGCGCACTGACTCAGTTGCCCTGCAGCATGTGGGATCTTAGTTCCCCAATCAGGGATCAAACCCGTGTGATCAAACCCACATCCCCTGCATTGGAAGGTGGGATTCTTAACCATTGGACCACCAGGGAAGTTTCAGCTGATGCTCTATTTTAATTATAATAATGCACAGCTAACACAACAGATTTGTCTATCTACAATAAGCTCTGTGCAAAGCAGTCAAAGTTTTATCACTGTTATCTCCACCTTGGCTTAAACATTCCACTTAAGATTCTTAAGAACTTTGAAGGGATTCCTATTTCAAGATGGCAGATTGCATACCCTCTGCAATCCTCCTGTCTTGTGGGCAGATTCTTTACCATCTGAGCCTGTAATCTCAGCATTCTGCCATTCAGGAAGGGTGGATGGAACTGCCTGTTGGAAGTGGACAAGCATGGGGCAGTTGAGGTGTGGTCCAGGTGTTATTGTATCAAGTTCATACAATAACAGAAAACACATTGAAAATATATTTATAACTGTCTAGGCTTGGAAACAAGAAGGGAGATTTTCATTGACCAGGAACTGTTAAGGAATCTCTAAAAGAAGGCACACGTTCAAAAAGCCACAGAGAATCTAGAAGCTGATACCAAGCACTGAATCCACATGCAATGACTGTAGAAGAATCTGCCATATAAGATAGCCTGGCGATAAGAGTAACCAACCACTCTCCGAGGAAAGCCGGCACCATGCAAAGAAACAGCAAACTCTACTACCGGAAAAACTCAACCTCCGGGAGGCAGCTAAAAGGGCAAAGAGAAAAGGACCTTGAACATTTCATAATCTCACAGATACAAGGCAGGACCTCCACAAAGCGAGACAGGGATGTCTCGAGGGGGTTTTCATAATGATGAAATTATAAAAAAGCAGGGTAAGTCATCTATGAACTTTGACATCAGACCCATGATGCTGCTGGAATGGAAGTTCTGTCTCAAGAATGCAGAGGTAACAGTGCAAAGAGAGGATGGCGAGAAGCAGCAGCTGGGGACAGACTCAGGGAATGGCCTTGCAGAAGGGAAGAAGAACCCAGAACCCACACTGACATGACACAACATGTAGTCCAAGTTTCCTGGACCACATCTCGACTGCCACATGCTTGTCTGCTTCCAATGGGCAGTTGCATCCGTTTCTCCTGAATGCCAGCACGCTAAGATTACAGGCTTCCCTGGTGGCTCGGATGGTAAAGGATCTGCCCACAAGGCAGGAGACCCGGGTTCAATCCCTGGGTCAGGAAGATCCCCTGGAGAATGGAATGGCAACCCACTCCAGTATTCTGGAGATTCCATGTCCAGAGGA
>SJYW01053100.1:188530-212473 GCA_006410735.1 Raphicerus campestris
AAAAAAAAAAAAAAGTCAGAAGAAAAGAAAAAGACGAGGCAGCGTGAGTTTAAAACCGATTTGTTCTGCAGATGCCCGGCGCTGGCTGACTGCCTCGTTTTGCCAGGACCTAGGCGACCTCGGGAAAAGTTTGCGCCTTTTCCCAACTCGAGGGGAGTTTTGTCCTGAACTAGTGGGTCTGTCTTTACGTGCAGTCAACACGCCTTGTAATATGAGAGGTGACACCTTAATCTTGCCAAATATGCGTGGTGCCTTGGGGAGGAGGGGGCAGGAAGGGAGGGACTGAGGGAGGAGATAGGAAGAGGACGGAACCAGACGGAGGCTGGGTAAGAAGGATGCACTTTGCTGCTGGACTTTAGTCGCTAAGTCGAGTCTCACTCCCTTTGCTACCCCATGGACTGGATGTAGCCCACCAGGCTGCTCTGTCCATGGGATTCTCCAGGTAAGAGTTGTGGAGTGGGTTGTCATTTCCTTCTCCAAGGAATCTTCCCCATCCAGGTTTGGAGTCTACCTCTCCTGCATTAGCAGACGGGATTCCTTACCACTGAGCCATTGCTTGCTATCTCGCAAATGGAGGACCCCCGGCCCTTTCCTTTGTGGAAGGCCCCTTTCAGACAATCTTCCCTGAGCCAGCAAGCTGCCTTTTCCTTGACTGCTGTTCTTTCCACTTGAGAGCTGTTTGTTCTCTTTTCCCCTCCAAATACCGGTGCTGGATTCTTCCCTCTGACTCCCGAGAAGGGACAAGGTAACCAGGAAACAGTGTGGCCAGAAAAAGAACTACAAAGGTGTATTTCTTTAAAGGTGAACTAAAAGACTGTCACTTATTTTATGGACTCGGAACTCTGGTACATTGTGACTTCTGAGCAAATCCATTTTTTGAAATAGAGACTGATCTGAGGGGTTGCAGGTTGCTAAAGCAAAGAACAGAGTTAGGAGGTAAGCTGGGCAGTTCCTGCCCCAAGGCAGTGCTGGGTCCGACTAGGTCTTTTTGGATCACTTTCTCCAAGTGGAGCCCCTGTTGCAGTCTTGACCTTGGTGTCCATCTGTTGGCTGTATTTTTAGGTTGCTGAACTTTCTTTTTCTCCTGGCTGCATCTGGAAGACCCTCTTCCTGAAAGTGGCTTGTGGGTTTGTGTGTGTGAGCTGGGGACTGGATCTGGTGTTTGGAGACCTGTTTGAAAACTAAAGCAAATTTATGGAGCTAGCCTGCCGCCCACCCTTGTCTTTTGCAATAGCACCACTCTGTGGTTGAAACACTGAACAGAAACAGAATGGAAAGGCTGGCCTAAAGCATGCCTTTCCCTTGTAAAAAGCAGCATTTCTGGGGTTGACGTTTGACATCAGTGGACCGTGGGTTGGTGGTGGTGGTAGGGTGGGGGGAAGTGATGCTCAGCGTGTGGTCCTGTGTTCTAGCTGCCTGCGGTTGGTTAATTCATTGTGACATATTGACCCAGGAAATGAGAGAGGTGGGCCGAGTGGTTTCGGAGGCCCCTTTCCTCTGTGACCAAACGTGGCAAAGACAAGCGAGGTAATTTTCCCCATGAAAAGTTAGCTAGTCTTGAACATTTGCCTTCTCTCATTTTTTGGTTTTGTTTCATTTGTTTGCTTTTCCTTCTGCTCAGAGGTTGCTCCTGTGCATTGTAGCTGATCTTCAAACATTTGCACGTTGCATCTTCGCGGCTGGAGAGCATGGTGAAGTTTGGCAAAGTAGCCACTGTTCCTTTCTTGGGCCCTAGCCTGTCTCTCCCCACCCCCACTCATTCAGACTGCCGCTCTGTCAGTGGAGCCTGAAACTCTATGTTTCTGACACAATGAAGGCAAAAGGTGTTTGCCCAGGGACTGGGAATTTAGGGGTAACGGGAAGATCATGCACTCCCGTGGTCCCTGGTGCTCAAGAGATTACTGACTACCCACCTATCACTGCACAGGTCCAAAAGAGTTATTAACCAACAGTCACTTGAATATCACGCCCATTAGCAGCCCCACCCAAAGGCCCTAGGGACTCCTGTGTGAAGCATTACTCTTTTTTTTTTTCCCCAAGATGGGTGCAATGTCCACAGGGACTGTGTCCTCAGGTCTTACCTAACATTTCTGTCATCTTTATCAGCACTGGTCTCGGACCGAGCAGGGATCCCAGAAGTCAAGTTCTCTGAGCCACTGTGTCCTCACTCTGCATTGAATAGTTGATGAATCTGAAGTTCTAACTGGAAAATGACTTTCCCCAGGGAAACAGAAAAAGCCTGGTAACAGGTCAGGAGGTAGGGCTCATTGAAAGAGAGACTTCTGGAGTCATCCCAACGCAGGTTTCATGCGCCCTTCATCACTTCGAAGCTGTGTGTCTTTGGACAGACTCTGAGCTTCTCAATGCCAGCCTCATGGTTTAGTCGCTCACTCATGTCTGAGTCTTTGAGAATCCATGGACTGCAGCCCACCAGGCTTCTCAGTCCATGTGATTTCCCAGGCAACAAAGCTGGAGTGGATTGCCATTCCCTTCGCTAGAGGATCTTCCCGACCCAGGGCTCAAACCTGAGTCTCCTGCATTATGGGCAATTTCCTGCATTGCAGGCAGGTTCTTACCAACTGAGCCACCAAAGAAGTCCATAGGAGTGTTATGAGGATCAAATGAATTTATTTATTTATTTAAAACACTCAGCACAGTGTCTGGCACCATGGAAGCCTTGACTTCCAATCTAAAGGCACTTGTAGTGAAATCCTGCCGTCCCCACTGTTAGGGGATCAGCCTCTAGAAAGACTCTCCTGTCTGTTCTTTGTAAGCAGTCTTAAACATTTCATTAATGTAACTCCATGGGTTTATTTTCCACAAAGACAGAAAGAAATCAGCACGATGAAGTAGTGGACATATTTAGAATCTTTAGAGCTTCCTAATATGGACCTCAATGAGCCTGGAAGACATAGTTGAAGGATTTCAAAATCTCATCTTATTCATTCTGTCATTTGTTCTCTAAGGCAAAACCACCTCATTGTTTTAAAGGAAATTCCATCGTGTCCTTTAACTCTTAGCAACTTGCCTAGTATATTCTCCGTTTGTTGTTGTTGCTAATTATGTTCTAGAGCTTACATTGAACAATATAGAGTTACACTGAACAATGATGGATCAACTCATTTTGTGAAATAGCATACAGATTCATAATTAGGTTTCAAGAAAATACACAGAATAATAGAGGGAAGGTATGTATTCCTACCACACAGGTGGATATAGAAATCATAATAAAGTCTCCTATTTCACCAGTCATGACATGAATTCCTCACCACCCTATAAATTAGCTTTACATTGCACCAAACTCCACTCATAAAAAAAAATGACATTATGGTTTCCTAGGTAACTAATGCATTTCCAGAGGGCATAGGCCTCAGGAGACAAAGGGGGTAACGAAGGGGTTGGGGGTGGGGAAGTGAAGAAAGGGAAAAAAAAAAACATTTGATTAGACCCATGTGACATAAACAAAATATTTCATGGGTAAGAACTCATAAAGTTTTATTAGCTGGGTTCGACATAGCTGTGGCACCACCATTAATTCCATCTTCGGACAATAAAAGACTTGCTAGATTCCCCCCACCCCTCCACCTCTCCAGTCATGTGTGCCAGTATCTCTTGGTGCAGGCTCAGAGTTACAGATGTTGAGAGTAACTGTTCATCTGCTGAGCTGTGTCCACTCACCAACGAGCTGTTTCTTGAGGCCTCCAAGGGATATTTATACAACACCAAATGCTGAGAGTGAAAACTGTCCATCTGGATGGTTCAGGAGATGCAGATGCATGTGATCGTATAGGTGCTGAGCTTGTTGGAGCAGGGCGATGAGCCTCAGGGAAACGTTCCCTCGGTTGGGGTTGAACAGACAGGATCCATGGCCGATTTCCAAATCTCCAGTCTGCTGGTCTTTTCACTGTGGCTTCCTTCATCTGGGGAGGGGTCTGGATGCTAAAGAGCCCGTGAATGCTTAGGAGGACATGGAAGGTTGTAGGAGGAGCTTAGGTTTCCATTTATGCTTTAAGAACGTTATTGTTCAGTCGCTCAGTCATGTCTGACTCTTTGTGACTCCATGGACTGCAGCATGCCAGGCCTCCTTGTCTCTCACTGTCTCCCAGAGTTGGCTCAAACTCATGTCCATTGAGTCAGTGATGCTGTCCAACCATCTCACCCTCTGCTGCCTGCTTCTCCTTTTGCCTTCACTCTTTCCCAACATAGGGGTCTTTTCCAGTGAGTTGACTCTTTGCCTCCAGTGGCCAAAGTATTGGAGCTTCAGCTTCAGCGTCAGTCTTTCCAATGAATATTCAGGGCTGATTTCCTTTAGGATTGATTGGTTTGATCTCTTTGCAGTCCAAAGGACTCTCAAGAGTTCTCTAGCACCACAGTTCGAAAGCATCAATTCTTCAGTGCTCAGCCTTCTTTATGGTCCAACTCTCACATCCATACATAACTACTGGAAAAGCCATCCGTATATGACTACTGGAAGAATGTTGGGCCATCCTAAAAGGCAGTGCAATCCAAGAAACCAGTGAGAAGGAGACTCAGAGAATAGGAACACTGGAGAGAAAACAGCCTCATTACTGGCTTTTTGAGCCCAGAGAATTTACTGAACTTTTCAGCTCCTTGGTTTTACCTCATATAAAAGGGACTTGGCCTCATTTTCTTGTATCCTGGGGAATATAAATAAGAAAATAAAGAGACACGCTGATTGGGGTACACTTGGGAGTTTTATATCATCTGCTCTCCTCCATCTTCAGGAATTCGAGAGACAGTGAGACTGANAAATATTTCATGGGTAAGAACTCATAAAGTTTTATTAGCTGGGTTCGACATAGCTGTGGCACCACCATTAATTCCATCTTCGGACAATAAAAGACTTGCTAGATTCCCCCCACCCCTCCACCTCTCCAGTCATGTGTGCCAGTATCTCTTGGTGCAGGCTCAGAGTTACAGATGTTGAGAGTAACTGTTCATCTGCTGAGCTGTGTCCACTCACCAACGAGCTGTTTCTTGAGGCCTCCAAGGGATATTTATACAACACCAAATGCTGAGAGTGAAAACTGTCCATCTGGATGGTTCAGGAGATGCAGATGCATGTGATCGTATAGGTGCTGAGCTTGTTGGAGCAGGGCGATGAGCCTCAGGGAAACGTTCCCTCGGTTGGGGTTGAACAGACAGGATCCATGGCCGATTTCCAAATCTCCAGTCTGCTGGTCTTTTCACTGTGGCTTCCTTCATCTGGGGAGGGGTCTGGATGCTAAAGAGCCCGTGAATGCTTAGGAGGACATGGAAGGTTGTAGGAGGAGCTTAGGTTTCCATTTATGCTTTAAGAACGTTATTGTTCAGTCGCTCAGTCATGTCTGACTCTTTGTGACTCCATGGACTGCAGCATGCCAGGCCTCCTTGTCTCTCACTGTCTCCCAGAGTTGGCTCAAACTCATGTCCATTGAGTCAGTGATGCTGTCCAACCATCTCACCCTCTGCTGCCTGCTTCTCCTTTTGCCTTCACTCTTTCCCAACATAGGGGTCTTTTCCAGTGAGTTGACTCTTTGCCTCCAGTGGCCAAAGTATTGGAGCTTCAGCTTCAGCGTCAGTCTTTCCAATGAATATTCAGGGCTGATTTCCTTTAGGATTGATTGGTTTGATCTCTTTGCAGTCCAAAGGACTCTCAAGAGTTCTCTAGCACCACAGTTCGAAAGCATCAATTCTTCAGCGCTCAGCCTTCTTTATGGTCCAACTCTCACATCCATACATAACTACTGGAAAAGCCATCCGTATATGACTACTGGAAGAATGTTGGGCCATCCTAAAAGGCAGTGCAATCCAAGAAACCAGTGAGAAGGAGACTCAGAGAATAGGAACACTGGAGAGAAAACAGCCTCATTACTGGCTTTTTGAGCCCAGAGAATTTACTGAACTTTTCAGCTCCTTGGTTTTACCTCATATAAAAGGGACTTGGCCTCATTTTCTTGTATCCTGGGGAATATAAATAAGAAAATAAAGAGACACGCTGATTGGGGTACACTTGGGAGTTTTATATCATCTGCTCTCCTCCATCTTCAGGAATTCGAGAGACAGTGAGACTGAGGCTCTTTCCAAGCCACAGCCACATGACTTCTCTGTGAAACTCAGTGAGTCGTTGATTCCCCATGGTTTGGAGAGTACCTACCCATTGCTACAGCTTAGGATGAAGCTTGACTTTTGCATTTTCTGTGGCTTGCTGGCAAAAGGGCACAAGATGCAAGTTCATTTTTTTTTTTTCACTTTTGGCTGTACCATGGGGATCTTAGTTCCCTCACCATGGACTGAATCCCCATCCCCTGCACTGGCAACTTGGAGTCTTAACTGCTGGACCACCAGGGAAATCCCAGAATGCAAGTTCTTGTCGAAAAAGTCAACTAGAAAACCAGAGCCCTTTCCATCACTCAATCCCTTCCACTGGGTTGTTGAAATCATTTGGGGATTTACCTCTGTCTAGGGACCTGGGATGGACTCAGGATTAGACAAGTCTCTGACTACACCCTTCCCTTTATTCACTGCCCTTACTGGGTAGTCAAGGGCGGGGAAAGTCTAGGAGGTGAATCTGTAGCAATCCAAAGGTGCAGCTTTCCCAGGGACTTAAGGAAAAGTAGGGCAGGATCCCAGGTCCCCTTATTCTTAGTGAAGAGCCGCATCCGGTCCAGCCATGAGCATGAGAGCAGCACACAGTGAAATGTCTCACGAGTACTCCCCTTTGGTACAGTCCTCACAATTCCAGACTAAGGGCGCTGACAAAGCCCACCTAATCTGTTCTTCTGCCCCCAGCACCAGTCCTTACTCACTATCTGAAAAACCTGCTTTAATTGTGCAGGGTGTGCGGGGTGGGGAGCCAAGCAGTTTCCTCCCATTCTCCACCTCTCCTTAAACATTTTCTTTCCTCCGTGTGTGCATGCTCAGTCGCTTCGGTCACGTCCGACTCTTTGCAACACTATGGACCATAGCCCGGCAGTTTCCTGTGTCCATGGGGATTCTTCAGGCAAGAATACTGGAGTGGGTTGCTGTTTCCTTCTCTAGGGGATCTTCCTGACCCAGGGATTGAACCTGCGCCTCCTGTGTCTCCTGCACTGCAAGCAGATTCTTTACCCACTGAGCCACCTGGGAAGGCCACCAGCAGTCTAAATACACTAAGGACTGGGAAATAATCACCAAGTTCTTTCCTTTAAAGATCTTCTGCTCGAACTCCCCACAAAGCACTCAGAAGAGATGTTAGTAGTTCCTGGGGGCCAAGGAAAGCTGAGTTCAAGTTAAAGTAGGTACCACTTCTTTCCCCACCACACAGATATATACAGACGCATCCCTGAGGCTGCCCTCTGAAGCTTGGCTATATTTACCAGTCCATTTGTGGGCAGATCTGTCCCTGTCCCCACCCTGAGAGCAGGCTGTCCTCAGGACCCCATTCAGAATGCAAGTAATGCTCCAGCCACAAAGAGGACCCCAACTGGGGTCCTAGAGAACCCTGAATGCAGCAGGTGGGAAACTTCTTTACAGATTTTCATCTTAATCATATTAATAGTGTGTGTGTGTGTGTGTGTGTGTGTGTGTGTGTTAGTCTCCCAGTCCTGTCTGACTCTGCAACCCTGTGGACTGTAGTCCACCAGGCTCCTCTGTCAATGGGATTCCCCAGGCAAGAATGTTGGAGAGGGTTGCCATTTCCTCCTCCAGGGGACCTTCCCCACCCAGGGACACAACCTGTGGCTCTAACATCTCCTGCATTGGCAGGTGGATTTTTTTTTTTACCACTAGTGCCACCTGAGAAGCCCATGGAGTTGCTCAGTCATGTCTGACTTTTTGCGACCCCATAGACTGTAGCCTACCAGGTTCCACCATCCATGGGATTTTCCAGGCAAGAATACCGGAGTGGGTTGCCATTTCCTTCTCCAATATTCATAATAGCTAACATTTCTTGAGTGCTTAATGGGTGCTAGGTATCATTAATAATATTAGCATTATATGCCAGGTACTTTTTGAAGCACCATGGGTATTTGTATGTGTGTATATATCACACATACATATATATATGTATGTGCACATGTTCTACCATATATTCATATGTTATATGTTATATATAACTATATATATAGTTATATGTATATATGCACACACACTATATATATATATATATATATATATATATATATATNTCTCTTTAAGTAAAACATACTAATTAATTAAAGAAAAGTAAAGTTTCTAATACTTCTAGTGATATGCATATATGGGAAAATCATTATGTGGCTTGAAAAAGACAGACATTTGGGAAATAGTGAACTTGTGGTAACTTACATTCTGCGTTTCTCATTTTTTTTTTTTTTTTAGTACCTGATTAGACTGAAGACAAAAAGAAAGACTGTCCTGACTCTAGGTATTTCCAACCCCTCACTCTTCTGCTGCCCTCACGGCCACATCACACTTTAGTGATCACCTTGTCTGATTCCCCTAATTTTATGAACAGAGGTATTAAGCAACAGGGGATGTTTTGAACTATGTGACATCTCCAGTTGCTAGTTCAGCCTTCATTCAGCTCAAATTTCAATAATGCTTGCTGAATTTGACATGTGCCTCCATCCTATTTCTGTGATATCCCATCATCAGTCCATTCTGGATAATCTCCATCCTAAAAGGGCTAATATATGTGAGAGACCATAGGATAATTCAAGGGAGAAAGAAAGAAAGGAAGAGAGGAAGAAAAGAAAGAATAAAGGAAGGAAAGAGCGGGAGGAAGGAAGGAAGAGGAAAAAAGAAAAGAGGAAAGAAAAGGAAAAGCAAAGCGAGGGCTTTAGAACCAAACTTGTTTTGAATCCCAGCTTTTTTAGCCACTTTCTAGCTGGAGAACCTGGGCAGGATCATTAACGTGTAATTGCTTCTCCGAGCCAGCGTTTCCTCATCTGCGATGATGATTAAGCAGGATAACGTATGTGAGGCCCCTGGCGCAGGGCCTAGGATGCAGGCGCCACAGAATTAAGGAGTTTTGCCTCACTCTGCATCTGATGCATCAGTCGGGGATGAAGCGGGAGGAAGTGATCTCTGGTTGTGCATCTCAGGCATGGGGCATTATTATTCATCACATGCCCAGCTGATGAGGACCAGGGCAAGATTAAACCCTCCTGAGAAAATCTTTCTTAGATGCCCTTCTGGGACCCATACTCCAAAAGTATTTGCTAAGTTCATGCAAAGACATCATCTCCAAGAGATCTCCATTACAAAGTACAAATTGAGAGAGACCATTTGGGCTCATTGGCACTTATCAGGGCATCAGGTCACCTGGGTCAGGTAAGGAAGGTACTTTCTGCCTGAAAGGAACAGCTACCCCTCTTAGGGGGCAGCACGGTTGTTGTACCCCTAGGAACCATCAGTAAGTAGGAGAAAGAGCTTTGTCTAATGGTTAAGAACAGTAATTCTAGAGCCCCTCTGTTTATATTCAAATCCCTTAGCTGTTCTGCAAGTTTAAAAAAAGTATTGAACTTTCCCCGTGCCTCCGTTTCATGAAAGGGAGATGGGAGGTCGGGGCTTGTAAAGGATGATGGGAGGAGGTGTAAGGACCATTCTAAGGAATTTCTGTGCAAGAGTCATGTCTGCCTCTATTTCTGGTACCCTACTCACAGAGTCCTCTCATAAATTTGCTTAAAGTTCTGCTTCTGTTTTGCCAGAATCAGTTGCCCCATTGATAACTGTCTCCTCTGAAAAGCCACTTAGACAAGTGATCCTGTGTCATGGAAAGAGCTTCAGATTAGAGGTCGGAAGATAGAACTTATAAGCTTATCTCCACCAGGAGCATACTCAATAGGCCATTCCCTTATCCACCCCACCCACTGTGAGGGTCACTTTTATCTGCAAGATAAGGGGTTGTGTTAGACAGTCCTTAAATTTCCTCTGGGTTCTAAAGTTTTACCACCCTTTTTGCAACCTCATGGACTGTAGCCCACCAGGTTCCTCTGTGCATGGGATTCTCCAGGCAAGAATACTGGAGTGGGTCTCCATTTCTTTCCCCAGGTGATCTTCCCAACCCAGGAATTAAACCTATGTCTGTCTCATCTCCTGCATTGGCTGATGAGTTCTTTACCACTGAGTGACCTGAGCTTCCTTTTCAATTTACTGATCAGTTTCAAACTCTGAGATGATGGTTGTGTTTGGAACATGTCATGACCTGATGGTGTGGCCAGTCGACCTCATGGGGCATCTTTTCCATTTCTCATCTTGGGTCTTGGGTGAATAACTAGCGTTTTCTGTTCTCCTTGATAAACAGATAATAGGAGAGGTATTCGTGTGTGTATACAGGGGAAATAAATAGATTCCAAATCTATTTGCAACCCCCATGGGGAAAGAGAATAACAGAACACTCAGTCACTTTGAATTCAAATCTGGCTTCACTAAAATATATATTAACATATGAAGTGAATTAGCATTTATGATCTTAGACAGTTGTTTATAACATTAGAGATTCATGGAAAAAGGAACTAGATATTGAAATGGACAAATGTCTTTATTTTTAAAATAGGTGAGAAAGAGGATTCAGGACTCTACAGATGCAATTGAACATTCTAGAAAAGATTATTAAATTGATGGCTCCCAGTTCTTAGACTGGAAGGAGACAGTCTCTAGGATTGAAGAGAGATTCACTGAAAGAGTAGCACAGAAGCTGGGCTGGTCGTCCAGGAATTAGGCTGTCTCCATGGGTTGAGCTGTTGTTGTTTAATCTGAAAGTCATGTCTGACTCTTTGCAACCCCATGGACTGTAACCGTAAGGCTCTTCTGCCTATGGGATTTTCCAGGCAAGAATACTGGAGTGTGTTGCCATTTTCTTCTCCAGGAGATCTTCCCAACCCAGGGTTCAAAGCCATGTCTCCTGTACTGGCAGGCAGACTCTTTACCACTGAGCTACTGGGGAAGTCCTTGAGATGAACCTGTAGTTAAGTCCCAGCAAACGTGAACAGAGGACTATGTCTGTGTTCCATACTTTCCATCAACAACCGGGAAGAAGATAAGTGTTCAAGTTTTCCAAATTTATGGGTTACTTCAGTCTTGGAAATATTTGCTAACATTTTCAAAGGCAGAAATAATATTCAAAAAATTTTTGAGACCTCTAATGCTGAGTTAAAACTAGCAATATCAAATGTAAAAGGAAGGGAATGGACAAAATATCAAGTCCTGCATTTTGATGCAAAGGCATAGGAGATCAGTGATGGGCTTAACAGTGAGTGGTTCATGATGACGAGAGTAGGAGGGTCAGAAGAACACAGAAGCAAGATGGTGATGCAACCAGGGGTTGCGTCACAAGAATTTAGCTTCATTTCAAGGGGGCTTCCCTGGTGGCTCAGAGGCTAAAGCGTTTGCCTGCAAGGCGGGAGACCTGGGTTCAGTCCCTGGGTCAGGAAGATCCTCTGGAGAAGGAAATGGCAACCCACTCCAGTACTCTTGCCTGGAGAATCCCATGGATGGAGGAGCCTGGTAGGTTACAGCCCACGGGGTTGCAAAGAATCAGACACGGCTGAGCGACTTCACTTTCACTTTAAGCCCAGGGAAAGGGCTTTCCTGGTGCCTAAGTGTGTAAAGAATCCACCTGGCAATGCAGGAGACACAGGTTCCATCCCTGGGTCAGGCAGATTCCCTAGAGAAGAAAATGAAAATCCACTCCAGTATTCTTGCCCGGGAAATCCCATGGACATAGAAGCCTGGTTATAGTTCATGGGGCAAAAGAATTGTACATGACTTAGTGACTAAACAACAATCCCAGGGAAACTGGTCAGACAAGTTGGAGGTAGAGAGGAGATGGAATTGGCAGACATGCTCAGGGTCCAAAGTCCCTCGCAGCTGATAGCAAAGCATCCTGTGAGGCTCTGTGCAGCATTTTATCTCGGTGCCTTCTGGCTCTGAGTGCAAGGAATTTCCTTTTCTCTCCACTGGATAGTTTATCTTGTACATGATTATGTCCAGAGCACCAGCCCATTAGGATGACAAATAAACTCCCCTGAAATTTCCCAATTTATTGAATAGTTCCGTTTAAAAGCATTCTAGCAGCAGCTCAAAAGAGCTTTTAGAGGCAAAGTGGTTTATCACTCAGAGAACGTACTCGAGGGTCTATTTCACACCCAGGAGATGACGCTGAATTCCGGCAGGCAGTCCTGGTCTGGAGTCTGAGATCGCATCAAGAAGGAAGGAAGAATCCTGGCTTATCAAATAGGGGTGAGAGGCCAGTGGCTAAGGGCTGGGCTCTGCTGGTCAAGTTCAGTAACAGCCAAGCCACAGTTCAAGAACTTAACAGCTGTGGACTTCCCTGGTGGTCCTGCTGCTGCTGCTGCTGCTAAGTCACTTCAGTCGTGTCCAACTCTTTGCGACCCCATAGATGGCAGCCCACCAGGCTCCCACCATCCCTGGGATTCTCCAGGCAAGAACACTGGAATGGGTTGCCATTTCCCTCTCCAATGCATGAAAGTGAACAGTGAAAGTGAAATTGCTCAGTCGTGTCCGACTCTTAGCAACCCCATGGACTGCAGCCCACCAGGCTCCTCTGTCCATGGGACTCTCCAGGCAAGAGTACTGGAGTGGGGTGCCACTGCCTGGTGGTCCAGTGGTTAACAATTCACCTGCCAATGCAGGGAACACAGGTTTGATCCGTGATTTGAGAAGATTGTACATGCCGTGGGGCAACTAAGTCCACGCACAACTCAGCCTGCACTCCAGAGCCCGCCTGCACGCAACGACAAACATTCAGTGCAGCCAAAAATAAGTAGGTATAAAAAAAAAGGCTTAAAAAAAAGAACTTAACAGATTTGTGATGCTGAAATCTCTGAGCTTTGATATTCTCATATGTTAAATAGGGATGACAATACTGGGCTTCCCAGGTGGGTCAGTGGGTAAAGAATCTGCCTGCAGTGCAGGAGCCACAGAAGATGCAGGTTCGACCCTTGGGTCAGAAAGATCCCCTGGAGGCAGGCAATGGCAACCTACTCCAATATTCTTGCCCGGATAATCCCACAGACAGAGGAACCCGCCANTGCAGGAGACACAGGTTCCATCCCTGGGTCAGGCAGATTCCCTAGAGAAGAAAATGAAAATCCACTCCAGTATTCTTGCCCGGGAAATCCCATGGACATAGAAGCCTGGTTATAGTTCATGGGGCAAAAGAATTGTACATGACTTAGTGACTAAACAACAATCCCAGGGAAACTGGTCAGACAAGTTGGAGGTAGAGAGGAGATGGAATTGGCAGACATGCTCAGGGTCCAAAGTCCCTCGCAGCTGATAGCAAAGCATCCTGTGAGGCTCTGTGCAGCATTTTATCTCGGTGCCTTCTGGCTCTGAGTGCAAGGAATTTCCTTTTCTCTCCACTGGATAGTTTATCTTGTACATGATTATGTCCAGAGCACCAGCCCATTAGGATGACAAATAAACTCCCCTGAAATTTCCCAATTTATTGAATAGTTCCGTTTAAAAGCATTCTAGCAGCAGCTCAAAAGAGCTTTTAGAGGCAAAGTGCTTTATCACTCAGAGAACGTACTCGAGGGTCTATTTCACACCCAGGAGATGACGCTGAATTCCGGCAGGCAGTCCTGGTCTGGAGTCTGAGATCGCATCAAGAAGGAAGGAAGAATCCTGGCTTATCAAATAGGGGTGAGAGGCCAGTGGCTAAGGGCTGGGCTCTGCTGGTCAAGTTCAGTAACAGCCAAGCCACAGTTCAAGAACTTAACAGCTGTGGACTTCCCTGGTGGTCCTGCTGCTGCTGCTGCTGCTAAGTCACTTCAGTCGTGTCCAACTCTTTGCGACCCCATAGATGGCAGCCCACCAGGCTCCCACCATCCCTGGGATTCTCCAGGCAAGAACACTGGAATGGGTTGCCATTTCCCTCTCCAATGCATGAAAGTGAACAGTGAAAGTGAAATTGCTCAGTCGTGTCCGACTCTTAGCAACCCCATGGACTGCAGCCCACCAGGCTCCTCTGTCCATGGGACTCTCCAGGCAAGAGTACTGGAGTGGGGTGCCACTGCCTGGTGGTCCAGTGGTTAACAATTCACCTGCCAATGCAGGGAACACAGGTTTGATCCGTGATTTGAGAAGATTGTACATGCCGTGGGGCAACTAAGTCCACACACAACTCAGCCTGCACTCCAGAGCCCGCCTGCACGCAACGACAAACATTCAGTGCAGCCAAAAATAAGTAGGTATAAAAAAAAAAGGCTTAAAAAAAAGAACTTAACAGATTTGTGATGCTGAAATCTCTGAGCTTTGATATTCTCATATGTTAAATAGGGATGACAATACTGGGCTTCCCAGGTGGGTCAGTGGGTAAAGAATCTGCCTGCAGTGCAGGAGCCACAGAAGATGCAGGTTCGACCCTTGGGTCAGAAAGATCCCCTGGAGGCAGGCAATGGCAACCTACTCCAATATTCTTGCCCGGATAATCCCACAGACAGAGGAACCCGCCAGAGTGTGGTCCATGGAGTCACAAAGAGTCGAACATGATTGAGCAACTGTGCATGTATGCCCAGAGCTGCCGTGAAGCTCAAGCAAGACGATGTGCAGACTTCTTATCATAATCTCTGGCAGCTTGTAGGATCTCTGGCCTTGATAGATCTTCACCAGAGGGAAACGTACAATTTCTCTAGTTCTTTGACATATAACCTGTTCTAAAATGAGGACCCTGGTTTGATGCCAAGAAACACAAATGTCATCATACCCTACACAGAACAGTGCCTGCTCGTCTAGGATCCATTAACTGAGAATATTCATGATGACAGAAAGATATAAATCCAACCATTCTTTCAAAGGGATGTTTATTTTTGATAATCTTAACATGCACATCCCTCTGAAAAATAGTGGCAGACACGTGCAAAATATATGTGTGTGCAGCAGCTGGTAGTACTGACCCAGGAAGACCACAGAGGCAGCAGTGTTTAGCGTATTTCTGTGTGTGCTTTGAGTTCTGCACTGGAAAAATCAGGCCATGATGAGATTTGCATTGAGTGTCCCCTCCCACTCGGATACCCAGGCTGCTGCTTCATTTCAACCAGGGTTTTTCCCTCTCCCCTTTCCTCTTATGAAATATACCCCTGGCACTGGTGCTAGAATGCCTAGGAGTGATTTGGACATGGGCTTTAGAATCGATACTGTACCTCTGTTCGAGACTTGAATCCATGCAGTTGGGACTCAAGAAAAAAACCAAAAGCCAGATTGGAACTCGAAATCCATGGCCTTTTAACTGAGATCACACCTGGTCTCGGGACTCAATGAACCACAGGTTCTTGATGTCTCATCACAGAAAGAATTCAGTGAGAGAGAAAGTGATAGATAAGACGTGGATTTATTTTGAGAGAAACACACTCCACAGACAGAGTGGGGGTATCTCAGAAGGTTAGAGTTGCCTCAGAATATGGCGAAGTTAATTTTTATGGGCTGGGTAATNATAGGGATGACAATACTGGGCTTCCCAGGTGGGTCAGTGGGTAAAGAATCTGCCTGCAGTGCAGGAGCCACAGAAGATGCAGGTTCGACCCTTGGGTCAGAAAGATCCCCTGGAGGCAGGCAATGGCAACCTACTCCAATATTCTTGCCCGGATAATCCCACAGACAGAGGAACCCTCCAGAGTGTGGTCCATGGAGTCACAAAGAGTCGAACATGATTGAGCAACTGTGCATGTATGCCCAGAGCTGCCGTGAAGCTCAAGCAAGACGATGTGCAGACTTCTTATCATAATCTCTGGCAGCTTGTAGGATCTCTGGCCTTGATAGATCTTCACCAGAGGGAAACGTACAATTTCTCTAGTTCTTTGACATATAACCTGTTCTAAAATGAGGACCCTGGTTTGATGCCAAGAAACACAAATGTCATCATACCCTACACAGAACAGTGCCTGCTCGTCTAGGATCCATTAACTGAGAATATTCATGATGACAGAAAGATATAAATCCAACCATTCTTTCAAAGGGATGTTTATTTTTGATAATCTTAACATGCACATCCCTCTGAAAAATAGTGGCAGACACGTGCAAAATATATGTGTGTGCAGCAGCTGGTAGTACTGACCCAGGAAGACCACAGAGGCAGCAGTGTTTAGCGTATTTCTGTGTGTGCTTTGAGTTCTGCACTGGAAAAATCAGGCCATGATGAGATTTGCATTGAGTGTCCCCTCCCACTCGGATACCCAGGCTGCTGCTTCATTTCAACCAGGGTTTTTCCCTCTCCCCTTTCCTCTTATGAAATATACCCCTGGCACTGGTGCTAGAATGCCTAGGAGTGATTTGGACATGGGCTTTAGAATCGATACTGTACCTCTGTTCGAGACTTGAATCCATGCAGTTGGGACTCAAGAAAAAAACCAAAAGCCAGATTGGAACTCGAAATCCATGGCCTTTTAACTGAGATCATACCTGGTCTGGGGACTCAATGAACCACAGGTTCTTGATGTCTCATCACAGAAAGAATTCAGTGAGAGAGAAAGTGATAGATAAGACGTGGATTTATTTTGAGAGAAACACACTCCACAGACAGAGTAGGGGTATCTCAGAAGGTTAGAGTTGCCTCAGAATATGGCGAAGTTAATTTTTATGGGCTGGGTAATTTCACAGGCTAATGAGTGGGAGACTATTCCAATTATTTTGGGGTAAAGACCAAGATTTCCAAGGGTTGGGCCACTGTCTTCTTTTTGGCCTTTGATAGTTGGTTTTTGGAACTGGGCTTCCCTGGTGGCTCAGATGGTAAAGAACCTGCCTGCAATTCAGGAGACCTGGCTTCAATCTGTGGGTGGGGAAGATCTCTTGGAGGAGGAAATGGCAACCTACTCCAGTGTTCTTGCCTGGAGAACCCCATCTGCAGAGGAGCTTGGTGGGCTACAGTCCACAGAGTCACAAAAAGTTGGCCACGACCGAATGACTAAGTACACACACATTTGGAATTGTGATGGTGCTTGTGAATGTCACTGAGCTTATGATGAGAGCATATGATGAGGCTCAAGGCCCACTGGAAGTCAAACACTGCACCATCTCAGGCCTCGTTGGTTCTAATCAGTTTATGCTGTGTCCTTGGGCCACGTCTATTTTTTCTTTTTAGGATTGTGTCCGGCCCGATTTCCTCCTGTTTCACAATGACAGTGACAAGGACGATGGCCATTGCAGTCTGTGTCAACTTGAGCAATTCATGTCACCCATACTTTGACCCGTACATAGAGATAATAATGACATCTTTGTTTCAAAAATAATTAATGGAGTACACACCAAATTACCAGGGTAAGGCTGGCAGCCAACAGAGGTGAGCTCCCCCACTCACTTCCCTCTCTCCCCTTTCTGGGCTTCTGCCTCCCCCTGTGGAACCCAAATCTAGTACGTGTAGGCAGGCCGTGGCTGGCAAATGTCTGAATGAGTAATGGACTCTCAGTCACAGGCCTTTCCATCTCATTTGCATGAACAGTTATTGTAAGTGATTGAGCTGAAATATTAGGATATCATTAGAGTAAAAACATTCTAAGGTTTAAATAGGTTTTAATCCAAATAATTAATTAATTAATGCAAGAATTCCTGGTACCCATACATGCCAATGAACCATATACCTGGCCCCAGTATCCTGGTAAATCATCACACCATGAACAACTTGGGATGCTTCTCCTGAAGGTGGCCATCCCTTGGGTGTGGCTCTTCTTCTGTGGTCCCTTTAGCTCACAGTTCAGATAAGGTATACATTATATATATTTGAGCTATGGTGCTGGAGAAGATTCTTGAGAGTCCCTTGGACTGCAAGGAGATCCAACCAGTCAACCCTAAGGGAGGTCAACCCTGAATATTCATTGGAAAGACTGATGCTGAAGCTGAAGCTCCAATACTTCGGTCACTTGATCTGAAGAGCTGACTCACTGGAAAAGACCCTGATGCTGGGAAAGACTGAAGGAACCAGGGGAAAAGCGGGTGGCAGAGGATGAGATGTTTGGGTAGCATCACTGACTCAGTGGACATGAGTTTGCACAAATTGGGAGACAGTGTAGGACAGGAAAGCCTGGCGTGCTGCAGTCCATGGGATTGCAAAGAGTTGGACATGAGTTAGCAACTCAACAACAATTGCTATTATGAGCCATATTCATACATTGAAGCCCGACTCCCAAGACTTCAGAATGTGACTGTATTTAAAGACAGGACCTTTAAAGTGACAGTTAAGTTAAAAATGAGGCAAGTGTCCTTATAAGAAGAGGGAATTTGGACACACAGACAGATCCCGGGAGCGTATGCACAAGGAGGAGAGGCCGTGTGAGGACACAAAGAGAAGACGCAGTCTGCAAGCCGAGGAGACTTGACTCAGTGAAAAAACCCAAGAAAACATAAAACAACTTTTCTGACACCCTGATCTTGGACTTCTAGCCTCCAGAACAGTGAGAAAACAAATGTCTGTTGTTTGAAACCCCCAGTTTGTGGCATTTTGTAGTGTGAGTCCTAGCAAAAATATACACTTATAACAAGCAAATTGTTCTTATTCATCTAGGAATGATTTAAATTCTGAGTACTTAGAGCTTCTTGGTGGAGAAGGCAATGGCACCCCACTCCAGTGCTCTTCCCTGGAAAATCCCAGGGATGGAGGAGCCTGGTAGGCTGCAGTTCGTGGGGTTGCTAAGAGTTGGATATGACTGAGCGACTTCACTTTGACTTTTCACTTTCATGCATTGGAGAAGGAAATGGCAACCCACTCCAGTGTTCTTGCCTGGAGAATCCCAGGGATGGGGGAGTCTGGTGGGCTGCAGTCTATGGGGTCACACAGAGTCGGACATGACTGAAGTGACTTAGCAGCAGCAGCAGCAGCAGCAGCAGAGCTTCTTGGAACATAGCAGGTAATCAATAAAGGTATATCAAAGGGCAGAAAGTGTCTGTGAGTGACATCGTCCAGCAGAGCTTGGATGGAAACCCCACATTCTGGGGGAGAGGGCATATTCATCTGCAGAGAGACTGGGGTATTCCCAGGAGCGCAGGGATGTAAGGAACATGAGAAGGGTTCAGGGCACTGCTGATCACTTCACATCACCAGCTAGGCGCGTGCTCAGGGACCCTCTGAAAACATCGCTTCCCTCCTGAAGACCTTCCTATCCCTTGGGGATGACGGTGAGTTGCCAGATTGTTGACTTGGTTTTCCCTTTATCATAAGATAACAAGAGGTCTCCTTTCTTTCTTCCATGTCAAAATTTATTAGTATAACCTCCACCCCACATACTGCCTTCCACCTCTTAAAAATAGGACATTCCTCTTCAGTGAAATAACATGCCAGCAACAAAGACAAATGGAGAGCAGCAAGAAAAAGAACCCGGGAGGCTGTGAACTGCTTTCTTTCTTTCCCATATAAATATAGTAAGAGAATGTCCGATGCATAATTGCGCTTTGGCGAAAGATCGTAGCCCATTTATAGGGGAAGAGTTGCAGACTCTGCTTCTTACTGAGCCAACTGCTTTTCTACTTGAGGGAAAATTGATATTGGAGCCAAGTTATACCCAGCCTGACCTTTTCCTTCTCTTCCTCCTCAAATGACAACATTTCCAGACTGTCTTCTGGGCGTTAATGTTCCTGTTTCACCCTCCTCTTGTTGTCGTTATTCAGTCACAAAGCAGTGTCCGACTCTTTGCAACCCCATGGACTGCAGCACGCCAGGTTCCCCTGTCCTCCACTGTCTCCTGCAGTTTGCTCAGCTTCATGTCCATAGAGTTGATGATGCTGTCTATCTCATCCTCTGCTGCCCCTTTCTCTTTTTGCCTTCAGTCTTTCCCACCTCTGGTGACATTCTTCTGCCTGTATCCTCACAACACATTCACTTGCATAGTCTTGTGAGGGCCTTCAACTTGTATTTGTTAGTATATAGACATTTTGACCAAGTTCACAAAGCTTTTGTTTCAAGGTGGAACTGCCTGACTTAGCATCTGATGCTTGCGGATGCCCCGCAAATGTTTGTATGGATGAATGAATGAGATGACCTAGTTTTTCCTACTTCTATCTTATGCCTATAGACACACACACACACACACACACACACGCAGATTGTGTTGGTTGATTGGCTGTTGCCTGTGGCTAAAGGGAACTGACTTGCTTGAATGTGTAACTTCAAGACTCAGCAGAAAACAGAGAACTTAGAAAAGCAAGGAAACCCTGAATGCTAGAGCCACAGAGATGCTACAAAGTACTGTCATTGAAGGGCTTCCTAGTTGGCACTAGTGGTAAAGAACCTGCCTGCCCATGCAAGAAACATAAAAGATGCAAGTTCAGTCCCTGGGTGGGGAAGATCCCCTGGAGGAGGTCATGGCAACCCACTCCAGTATTCTTGCCTGGAGAATCCCATGGACAGAGGAGCCCAGCAGATGTTGCAGAGTTGGACATGATTGAAGCACCTTAGCAGGTATGCACACGTGTATATGCTACCTAGAAAATGCTGCAAGAGAAATCATTGGCAAGAGGCACTTAATTTAGACTGAATGCCCTGGGAAGACTTCTCTGAAAAAGCATCATCTCAGCTGCGCTATGAAACATAAGCAGGAACATGATGAGAAGGTGAAGTCTCCAGGGAGAGGGACCAGCCTGGGCAAAGGCTTGAGGCAGGAGGAAACTTGGCATGATCAAGGCGTGGCTGGAGCTTAGCTGGAGTTGACAAGTAGGGAAAATCCACAGGAGATGAGAATGTTCTAGGTGGCCCAGGTCAGGCCAGGGAGAGCTTTGGAGGCTGTGTTAAGGAGATCTGAGCTTTGTCTTGCTTACCCGGAACACTGGCAGGAGAGAAATGATCTATTTATATATTACTAAGATCCTGTTGCTGATGTCTGGAAAAGAGAGAGGGGATGATAAGAGAGAAAAAAGAAGGATAGTTTCAAAGCTATTGCATGCCTTCCCTGGTGGCTCAGTGGTAAAGAATTCACCTGCCAATGCAGGAGACACAGGTTTGGTTCCTGGCCCAGGAAGATCCCACATGCTGCAAAACCACCAAACCCCTGCTCGACAACTATTGAGCCTGTGCTCTAGAGTCCGGGAGCCACAACTACTGAAGCCCATGCATCTGTAGCCCGTGCTTCTTGATACGAAAAGCCACCACAATGAGAAGCTCATGCACAGCAACAAAGAATAGCTTTCACTTGCAGCAACTAGAGAAAAAACATCATGGAAGACTCAGCACAACCAAAAGTCAACTTTAAAGAAACTGTTTGCAGTGGTTCCAGTGGGAAAGGATGGTGGTTGGGTGAGGGAGTGGGGACTGAGGGTGGAAGGTGTGGACTGGGACCCNCATCATGGAAGACTCAGCACAACCAAAAGTCAACTTTAAAGAAACTGTTTGCAGTGGTTCCAGTGGGAAAGGATGGTGGTTGGGTGAGGGAGTGGGGACTGAGGGTGGAAGGTGTGGACTGGGACCCATTTGGGGTTGAGTGACGGATTGGATTGCAGATAGCAGGGTGGATGGTGTCCTGATTTAAGAAGGAACGGCTCTCCCAGGTTTCTGGTTGAAGGACTTGGCGGATGATGGTACATGCTGCTGAGACAGAGAGAAGGACCAACTAAAGACGATGAATAAAGGTGATTAGCGGAGTGGGCTTTGCAAAGATTTTGAAACAAGGGTAGTGGCTGCAAGGCAACAAAATGAGGTCAGACCCACTCTGAGTGACTTTTCTGCTTGCAAGTTACACATGCACCTTGCAAATTCCTCAATGAGGTGTTCTTTGGGACTAAAGTCATTTCACTAGATCAATCCAGAGATGCTCAAGCTATGCTGGTCAGGACCAACCCTAAGTCCCGGGAGATTGATAGGGTATCCCAGGGGGCCCATGCGATGGGAAAGACAGTCTTGAAATTACTTTGTCTTTTGTTGTCTCAGGAAAGCAAATGTGAATATTTTTTTATTCCATAATATTAATATGTACTTGTATTTATGTATAATATACATGTACATGTATATGTAATGAGATTAATATTATTAATATTAAATGATGTCTCGAATAACCCACAATTAAGTGGAACTGACCATCCAGGAAAAAGTGTCTCATTTATATGTTGGTTTCATGGACCGCCTGGCATACAGCCAGGCAGTTTCAGAGGTATATGTCTCCCATTCTGAGAAATATGACTGTCCATGAATAAAAATCAGAATAGGAACCAGTGGATCTGGCTTCCCCGCCATCTCCGGTGTTGGGCAAGATGGTTCCCATCCCTCAAGCAATAATAATACTGTCTATCTGCCCATTGTGTAGAGGCCAACCTTGTGTCAAGTACACAGGGGTCGTTTCACTCATCAGCTGAGCTGGATGGGAGGCGCTGCACCTTTCTGTCCCCAAGCTCCTGAGGTGTCTGAAGACCAAGAGTAAGGTGCACAGGAACAGCAGAGCTCTGATGGTACCCTGAGCTCCTGGAATTGAGCCGGGGCACGTACACCACGGACAGACACACACGCCGGCTTCTCGTGTGAGCAGGCAGCTCCCGTCCGTCCCCAGTCCGAGGCTCCCTTCGCAGAAGTGGGAGTGAGAGACTTGGCTGGGAATGACCTTCATTAGCTCTGAACCAAGCTCTTCCTCCTCTCCCTTTCCCCCTTAGAGATTTATTTATTCATTTGCCTTGGCGGAGTTAATGGGGACGCAGGCTGAGATGGCGGAGAGCCAGTAGTGGATGGAGAGTGTTATATATTGCTTCCTGCAGGGTGACACTGAGGGCGGGCAGTGTGGGAGGGAGGGGGNATTCTCAACCATGGGTGAGACATTTGGCAAGGTCTGAAGACTTTAGCAATCAGTTGTTGGGAGGTGTGTTACTATTAGCTAGAGGTTAAGGATGCTGCTAAACTTCCTACTTATGGGGTATCTTTCCACAGCTCATGTTTTCTGGTCCAAAACATCAATAATGATGTGACTGGAAAAACATGCCTTAGGATAAAATCTTGGGGTGGAATCAATAGGTCCTTGGATTTGGCTTTTGTTTTGTTTTGTTTAAATTTATTTCATTTTTGGCTGTGTGTGTTGTCATTGCTCTGCTCACTCTTGCTCTAGTTGAGGCGAGCAGGGGCTAATCTCTGCTGCGTGCGGGCATCTCACTGCAGCGGCTTCTCTCTAGGCACTTGGGCTTCAGCAGTTGTGGTTCCCAGGATCTAGAGCACAGGCTCAGTAGTCGTGGCACACAAGCTGTTGCCCCGCAGCACGTGGGTTCTTCCCGGATCAGGGATGGAACCCGCGTCTTCTGCAGCGGCAGGCGGATTCTTTACCACCGAGCCACCAGGGGAGCCCTGGGTTTGACTTTTGACGTGAGTTGGAGGAGTGTGAGCATCTGCCTGGCAGTGATGTGCTGGCCAGTGCAGAGCTGGGTCCACAGCTGGGACAGACTGTTGTTGTCACAATCCAGCTGTCTCTCCTTCACAGTCTGAAGCCAGAAAAACACCCAACAGGGTGTTTCAGGGCTGAAACTGACAAAAGATAAATGTGCCTGGGCCGTCAGTGCTCAGGCTCTTGATGACTTTGGGGAAATGAAGTTTACCCCTCTTCTGGACAGACTCTCAGTTCCCACTGTGTTAGGAAGGCTTCCCTAAACACTCTAGTCCACACTGCCTGTCTCATCATGAATGACCCTCACTGCCTACACGGCTCGAGAAATCAGTTTAAATATTCTGGCACATGGCAGGCCCTTAGGAGATGCTTGGCAAATGTCTGAATGATGATCAGTTTAATGTGTGTGTGTGTGTTAGTCACTCAGTCGTGTCTGACTCTTTTTGACCCCATGGACTGTAGCCCACCAGGCCCCAGGTTCCTCTGTCTGTGAGCTTCTCCAGGAAAGAATACTGGAGTGGGTTGCCATTCCTTTCTCCAGGGGGTCTTTCTGACCCAGGGATTGAACCTGGGTTTCCTGCTTCGCAGGCAGATTCTTTAAAATCTGAGCCACAGGGAAGCCTGATCAGCTTAATAGCTTTCTGTAAACTACCCTGAGTATGAACAGAGTCTGATCTGTAAT
>SJYW01053100.1:231457-263738 GCA_006410735.1 Raphicerus campestris
ATCTGCATATCTGAGGTTGTTGATATTTCTCCCGGCAATCTTGATTCCAGCTTGTGTTTCTTCCAGTCCAGCGTTTCTCATGATGTACTCTGCATATAAGTTAAATAAGCACGGTGACAATATACAGCCTTGACATACTCCTTTTGCTATTTGGAACCAGTCTGTTGTTCCATGTCCAGTTATAACTGTTGCTTCCTGACCTACATACAGGTTTCTCAAGAGGCAGGTCAGGTGGTCTGGTATTCCCATCTCTTTCAGAATTTTGTGATCCACACAGTCAAAGGCTTTGGCATAGTCAATAAAGCAGAAATAGATGTTTTTCTGGAAGTCTCCTACTTTTTTGATGACCCAGCAGATGTTGGCAATTTGATCTCTGGTTCCTCTGCCTTTTCTAAAACCAGTTTGAACATCTGGAAGTTGTTCTTTAGTTAGATTATATTATTTAACAGACCCTGAGAGAAAATAATAAAACTTAAAATTATACTAAAATAGTTAAAAGTTTATTTGATGAGTGAAAAAGGCCTTACTATAACCCTAAAGATATTCTTCTGAATATTGCTTCTTATTTCATAGGACTAAGCAAAAACCTGGCTGTGACCATTCTGTGTATCTGAAATTTTAGATAGAATATTGACAAAATGAACCTCCTTGAATATCTGGTCATGTGTACAGTGTGAGATGGTTCCCAACAGAAAACATAATTGTTTGTTACTAAATTAAGGAAGAGGGGCCCTCCTTGCTGGTGTAATGGTTAAGACTCTGTGCTTCTACTGCAAGGGCATGGGTGCAGTCCCTGGTCAAGGAGCTAAGATCCTACACGCTATACAGCAAGGCCAATAATAATAATAAATAAATAAATGGAAGAAGGGAAAAGGCATATTGTAAACCTAAAACTCACCAGTAATCTCATCACCATGAGACGATATAAACATGGGCACTTACCTCTCCCTGCAGCTTCAATGAACTGTGAACAGACAGAAACAGACTGGTTACAGTTTTTCTCAGTTCCCATTCCCCTTACAAAGAGACAAATAAATAAGTAAGTGATCTCAAAGATGGTTAGAAAATTGAGGTAAGAAAGACCACAGTTCCAGACAATCCTCCTATCAAATAACCAGAAGAGTTACTGAAGTTTATTCTCATTCATTCATTCATTTATTTAAGGAGTTTCTAAGTTTCTACTACATCAAGCATGGCACCAAGGATGGGATCAAGGCCAAGGAGACCAGTATCCACTCTCCAGGAGCACATGTGTGCTCTGTAAGGGGGGAAGATGGGTCAGAGAAACACACACCATCGAGAGCTGCGAGGATGACACGGATGCAAGCTTCCTTGGGGGCACAAAGGCCAAGTCCTCCTAGAGAGGTAGGATCCAGGATTCACTCTGTCGATTGACTTCTGTCCTAGGTATGAAGTTTTTCAAGGGTAGGCATGAATTTATCTCTGTATTACAGAAAATCTTTCTCTCTTCTATTATTAATCAGTAAGCCCTGTAAGGGCTTCCCAAGTTGCTTAGTCCATGAAGAATCCGCCTGCCAATGCAGGAGATGTGGGTTTGATCCCTGGGTTGGGAAGATCCCCTGGAGGAGGGCATGGCAACCCACTCCAGTATTCTTGCCTGGAGAATCCCATAAAGGAGCCTGGTGGGCTACAGTCCACGGGGTGGCAAAGAGTCAGACACGACTGGAGCAACTGAGCGTGCACAGAAGCCTGGTAAGCCTCAATTGCTGACCGTCCTGCTGCAGCCAATGAATGCCCAGTTAGCAGTGTCTTGAGTATTCAGAATATTGAATATTTGCTCAATATTCAATATATTCCATTTCACACTTACTCTAGATTTGCAGACCCTTATCCAAGAGTTAACCCTGAATCATAACGATTGTTTTGGTCCTCTGTGTGTGTGTAAAACAACTGGAGACCATTAAAAAAGTCTAAAACCCCAGTCTCATCAGGAGGCTGAAACACACCATTGTTATTAAACCCAGTTACCCCATAAAATTTTTCTGTGACTTAGAAAGGAAATGTTTGTTCCTATACCTGCTGCTGGCTGTTACCAAGCAACTCCCTATGGTCTTTGGTCAAATGCATTTTCTGAGCCTATATTTTGACATTTTCTTCCCTGAGGCCATCCTGAACTCCTCCAAGACACTGTTCATACACGTTCAAAATGTGGTGAGATGGTCCCATGTCACTGAGGGCCTATGCAGACCATTCCCAGGGGTGGCAACTTCCACCGCTTCTTCTATTCCCATTGTAGAAATATCTACCCAGGGAGTTGTACTTCAATCTAGCTAACCAGCCTATGAGGGGATGAAAAAGAGAAGACCTCTAGGATGACAATGTCATGTTGTGAGCGGGATAGTAAAGAGCCTAGTGTGCTGGAACACAGTGAGAGGTGGATGGAAAGCCAGAAATAGTTCAAGGATTTGGTATCTTAGGCCGGACAAGAGTCTGGACTTCCTCTGTCCTAACCACCCACATGACCTTGAACCAATGTTGTCCATCTCTCAACCTCAGTTTCCTCTGTAAAAGGAAAGAGGTTAGATTAGAAGCCTCCTCTCACAGGTGATAAAGAGGCAGCTTCTAAACCATTCAGTGGTGTGTTGGAAGGGTTTTTAGGGAAGATTCATCTGGACTGGTAGAATGGATGGCCCAGAGGAAGTGTGAGATGCAGGGAATCGCCAAGAAGTTATTTCAGGATGCCAGGCTGCTTCCATTTGGTACTGATCTCTGGGCCTGTAGCAAGAGGTGCTCTCTCCCCATCCTTATCTCTCTGTCCTCTCCCTTCGCTGCTAGGGATTTCAAGTCAACAGTAAGGCTGGCTGACTGGTGGAATTTACCTTTGGTCCCCCACACAGTTTAGCGTAACTTTGCCTGGACAGCTGCAGGACAGGCTGTCAGAGGTAGTAGGGTCAGGGTGCCATCTTCCCCTCTGGTTCTCCAACAGCCAGTTNGAGAAGTTATTTCAGGATGCCAGGCTGCTTCCATTTGGTACTGATCCCTGGGCCTGTAGCAAGAGGTGCTGTCTCCCCATCCTTATCTCTCTGTCCTCTCCCTCCGCTGCTAGGGATTTCAAGTCAACAGTAAGGCTGGCTGGCTGGTGGAATTTACCCTTGGTCCCCCACACAGTTTAGCGTAACTTCGCCTGGACAGCTGCAGGACAGGCTGTCAGAGGTAGTAGGGTCAGGGTGCCATCTTCCCCTCTGGTTCTCCAACAGCCAGTTAGAGCACTGGGCAGAAGCAGGTCGCTGCCAGCAGCAAGAAGAATGGGCCATAGTTCATCTCTAGACTCAGTTTCACAATCACACAGGCAGCTTCAAGAGATAAGGAGGGGAGAGGGGACAGCTCTGCCATCTCTGGGCATCTTGGCTCCTCTCCTGCACAAAGGCCTGCAGCCTCTCCTGAGTTTGCCATCTGTATCCACTGATGGTGGTGGTTTAGTCGCTCAGTCGTGTCCAAGTCTTTGCGACCCCATGACTGTCACCGGCCAGGCTCCTCTGTCCTTGGAATCTCCAGGCATGGATACTGGAATGGGTTGCCATTTCCTTCTTCAGGGAATCTTACTGACTCAGGGGGAACCCACATCTTCTGTGGCTCCTGCATTGACAGNGTCTCTGGGCGTCTTGGCTCCTCTCCTGCACAAAGGCCTGCAGCCTCTCCTGAGTTTGCCATCTGTATCCACTGATGGTGATGGTTTAGTCACTCAGTCGTGTCCAAGTCTTTGCGACTCCATGGACTGTCACAGGCCAGGCTCCTCTGTCCTTGGAATCTCCAGGCATGGATACTGGAATGGGTTGCCATTTCCTTCTTCAGGGAATCTTACTGACTCAGGGGGAACCCACATCTTCTGTGGCTCCTGCATTGACAGGCAGATTCTTTACCACTAGCACCTCCTGAGAAGCTATAGAGGTGATGCTACAATGAAGAGCAGAGAGTGGATCTGGAGGGGCAAAGAGAGGCTCCATAGCACACCAGGCAACTCATGCTTACTTCCATCATTGCATATACACAGGTAGCAGTGTGCATTGAGAAATGGCATCCTCAAGCTGCCAGGTTTTTTAAAAAATTAATTAATCAAATTTTGGCTGTGCTGGGTCTTCGGTGCTGTGTGCAGGCCCTCTCTAGTCGTGGTGAGCAGGGGCTTCTTTTGTTGCAGAGCACAGGCTCTGGAGCATGAGCTCAGTAGTTGTGGCACATGGGCTTAATTGCACGTGAAATCTTCCCAGACCGAGGATCGAACCTGTGTACCCCACACTGGCAGGTGGATTCTTATCCATTGCGTCACCAGGGAAGTCCAGCTACCAGTATTTAGTGCCTGCTCCTCTAGGATAGAAGTTCATAATCTTCTCTGATGGAATTCAGGAGATCAGTGAACTTGAGTTGGTAAAAAATGACATTCTTTGCTTTCACTAAGCTCTAATTGAAATTTAGCGTTTCCTTCAATTATGAAATAGGCAAAAAGCCAAGGTAGAATTAACAGTAACTGTGACATTGCCATCCATAAGATATTTTTATGTATATTACAGATTTTGCAGATATCTGGAAAGATGCTTTACATTCTTCACTACTTCAAAATTGTAGTAATTTTTAGACCTGGCTGTAGATCATGTTATTTAATGTGTTATTAAAAAAAAAGCACATCTATTATTGTATCACACATTTGGTTTTTTAAAATTATTTTGACAACTGTATCTCAATAAAACCCATGTGTTGTATGCACTTAGAAATGTTAAATCCCATGTAATATATGCATTTAAAGTTTTTTTTCCTGAGTTCAGAGGTTTATCAAACTCCCAGAGGGGTCTATGTCACAAATAAGTTTTAGAAATCTCTGGTCTTAATCATCAATGGGGCTGTATTTGGAGACACGGCATTTAAGAGGTAATTAAGGTTAAATGACAGAGAAGGCAATGGCACCCCACTCCACTCCTTTCATACACTGGAGAAGGAAATGGCAACCCACTCCAGTGTTCTTGCCTGGAGAATCCCAGGGACGGGGAGCCTGGTAGGAGGCCATCTCTGGGGTTGCACAGAGGAGGACATGATTGAAGCGACTTAGCAGGAGCAGCAGCAGCAGCAAGGTTAAATGAAGTTGCAAGAGGCTTCGCGGGTGGCACTAGTGGTAAAGAACCTGCCTGCCAATACAGGAGACACAGGTTCAGAGTCAGGAAGGTCCCCTGTAGGAGAGCGTGGCAATCCACTCCAGTATTCTTGCCTTCCGGAGAATCCCCACGGACAGAGGAGGACAGAGGAACCTGGGAGTCGGACACGACTTTGTGACTAAACAACAACAG
Source organism: Raphicerus campestris (assembly GCA_006410735.1). Lineage (NCBI taxonomy): Eukaryota > Metazoa > Chordata > Mammalia > Artiodactyla > Bovidae > Raphicerus > Raphicerus campestris. Next base: position 236,752 of record SJYW01053100.1, read on the forward strand.
CAACTCTCTAGGCTATAACAGAACTCCTGGGACAGGGGTCCAGGGAAGTCCTGGAAGACTGTGATTCTGTTAAGAAAAACACCTTAACACATCTCTGGTTAAAGGTCAGATCCTATTCAGGAATGGGAAAATGGTGTCCATGCGCTGAACTGTTTATCATGGATTGTCCAGAGGCACAGACATGATCACACTGTTGAAGTGTTGCTTTTCTGGGGATTTAGGGTCCCGGGCTGGGGATTGAGGGCAGAAAAGGGGTGACTAAGTTGGGAAGTCACAGTCTAAGACTGGAGGGGACGGTGGATACACTTGAGCAGGTGTGGTCACCACTATCGACGTCATGCTGTCCATTTCTGCTCTGCCCTCTGGACATGTCTGTTAAACCCCCAAGTCAGATCTCACTTGGGACCTGAAGGCAAAGTGGGGAGGAAGGAGTAGCAAGCTGAGAAGCAACACCGAGCCCCCGGGAGGCAGAGAGAACCCAGAAAGAGGAGGCAAGCTGGTCCCTGGGGTGTTCCAGAAACCCTCAGGGAGAGACCTGACAAAGCCTGGATTCCCACAGACACTAGCTTGGGGCTGGGCTGGGTTACCCTCCTAGTGCACACGTGCTCAGTCCTGTGGCCCCATGCGCTGTAGCTCTCCAGGCTTCTCTGGCCATGGGATTCTCCGGGCAAGAATACTGGAGTGGGTTGCCATTTCCTTCTCCAGGGGATCTTCTCAACCCAAGGATCGAACCTGCATCTCTTGCATTGACAAGGGGATTGTTTAATTGAACCTGCTTCTCTTGAGTTGCCAGGTAGATTGTTTACCTCTTTGCCACCTGGGGAGCCTGTTACCATCCCACCTTGACTGTAAGAAGCCGAATGATTGCAAGAGGACCACAGCTCTGTGCACCACTAGGAAGGAAAAATGCTGCCGATTACAGTGGTGAGACATCAACTGTATGGTGGATTCTGATTTCAGACATCTTAAATGTGTGAATAAATGTGTCACTCAGAATTGATGAAATACGGTGCTTCAATATTGAACTGAAGAGTGACTCTCCCCTTCAAGGCTGGTGGGTCCAGGGACCTGGATGTTTTCTGTCATAGCCGTTGATAGCCTTGACCATCTCCCCCATCCTGTGAGCCCACCNACAAGAGGACCACAGCTCTGTGCACCACTAGGAAAGAAAAATGCTGCCGATTACAGTGGTGAGACATGAACTGTATGGTGGATTCTGATTTCAGACATCTTAAACGTGTGAATAAATGTGTCACTCAGAATTGATGAAATATGGTGCTTCAATATTGAACTGAAGAGTGACTCTCCCCTCCAAGGCTGGTGGGTCCAGGGACCTGGATGTTTTCTGTCATAGCTGTTGATAGCCTTGACCATCTCCCCCATCCTGTGAGCCCACCAAGAACCAGTGCTGTGTCCCAGCTGTTTCTCTGTCTGCAGCATCAAGCACCATGTCTTTCTCCTGTACTTGCTCCTAAAGTGTTTGTATTAATTGCTGACTGGCTGAGTGCACTGATGAAAGGATGAATTCTTGAAGAATGTGGTTCAGAGAAATCTTCAGGTGAGGTGGGGAGTGGGGAAAGACACCCACTCCAGCAGGAGGATTGTCTTATCACTGAACCATTTTTTAAAAATCTCTTTTCATTAATTTATTTTGTTCTTTTGGCCAGGCCTCAAAACATGTGGGATCTTAGTTCCCAGACTAGGAATTGAACCCTTGCCTCCTGCAATGGAAACCTGGAGTCTTAACCACTGGACTGCCAGGGGAATCCTCCTTTTTTTCTTTTTAATCTTTTAATTTTATCCTGGAGTGTAGTTGATTAACAATGTGTTGGTTTCAGGTGTACAGCAAAGTGATTCAGTTGTGCATATACTTGTATCTATTCTGTTTCAAATTCTTTTCCCATTTGGGTTATTACATAATATTGAGCAGGGTACCCTGTGCTATATAGTAGGTCCTTGCTGGTTATCCATTTTAAACATAGCAGGGTGTATCAGAGTTTTTTGATTGCTTAGTTCATGGTGATAATTAAAAGCAGATGGACTTTTGATTCATTTTATGATGAATTTTAAATCCTCTGCCCACAGTGTGTCCCCTTACTGCCTGCACCCAGGACAGACCACTACCTCCAGCCCCTTCTGCATGCTTCATGCAAATCTATGAAGTGCTGAAGCTCTGATTCACTGCACGATGAATCAAGTCAGAACAAATGTGCCTGGACATCTCTGGTTGCCCTTAAGAAGTCACAGCCTCGTTTTATTTGAGATTTTGCCCTGAAGCCCTGCAGGCACTGAGGAGCATTGAGAAGACGTGCTGATCACAGGACTGAACCACTGAACAGACAAATGGATGATGTGTGTTAAGCGGTTTCCACTGTACTCCAGATTCTGCACCCCCCAACCCTGCCCCACTCCTCCATCTCATTGCTGCCGAATCAGCACTGCGATCCCCCTAAAGATGCCATTCGCCTAAGGAATGGCTCTCCAAGGGAGCCGCTGAACATTTGCTTAATGAGTTTTGAAGTAGCCTCTGCTTTGGGCACCATGGATCGGGAGAGGGGAGTGTCCACATGGAGGACCACCCCTGCAGGCTGTCTCTCAACTGGCAAGCTTGCTGAAGGGATGAGGGGATGGGGAGAGATACTGACTGTAATCATGTGGCTTGTTGAGATGACTTGTGGGGCCTGGGACGGCTCTGTGTTCATGAGTCACTTCGGCTAAGTTTAGTGCTGGCTCCAGTGACAGAACAGATGGACAGTCAGAGCAAAGACGTTCTGCTGGACTCCAGCCCGGCATGACCCCATCCGATCGGTCAGCCAGATCTGAGCTGACACAGGCTCCCGGATCCTGGCAATGGCAGGCGGGGGACAGGAATCAGTGACTGCCCATCGCTCATTTGCTACTCCTTCATTCAGACACTTCCAGGGAGCACCCAGTAGACAGGGAAATGCAACCCCCCCGCCCCGGTCCCTGCAAAGAACGTGGAATCTGAACAACCACAGTTACAGCAACGAGATCAAATAGATGGAAAAGGGCAGGAAAGAACCAGTGACTTGGACAGTGTTGGACAGTGTTGGCAACTTGGACAGTGTTCTACGGGGAATGATGCTCCTCCCAAATCTATCATTTTATTTGCTTCAAACTCATCACGGGAGTTGTGTTGTTATCCCCAGGTGTCAGATCAACACCCTGAGAAGTGAAGCAAGTTGACCAGGGAAACAGAGTGGGGAGCCGGGCGTCCAGACCTCCTCCTTTATTTCCCAGTTCAGAGTCTTCTTCATACCACTCTGCCATTGCTGTTGTGGCCGTTAGGCTGGGGTTTTTAGAATGGGAAACCTCATTTCCCATAAAATGGGAAACCTCCTCATTTGCTCCATGAGAAGGGAGTGTGGCTTGAGTCCTAGCTCAGAGCAGTACTGGCAGTTTCATGATCTTGGTGTCTCCTGGCTTTACTCTTCTTCCAGCCTCTGTCAACCAGTTGCCATGTCACTGCTCCCTATCTGAAACGTACCGTTTTCTTTCCTGGATGTGGATGTGCTTTGTTGTCTTTTTATTTTATTGAAGTAGAGTTGATTTACAATGTTTCAGATGCACAGCAAAGTGGTTCAGTTTTATATATTATATATAGTATATATGCTACATATTGATATGATTTTACTATATTTATATAGTATATGACATGTTATATATTTATATTATAAATAACATGGTCATTCATAATAACAAATGATATGTTATTAATATAATAATATGCTTAGTTGCTTAGTCATGTCCAGTTCTTTGTAACTTTTCAGACTATAGCCCACCAGGTTTCTCTATCCGTGGGATTTCCCAGGCAAGAATACTGGGTGAGGGGGGCAGGGTTGTCATTTCCTTCTCCAGGGTATCTTCCCAACCTAGGGATCAAACACACATCTCCTGTGTCTTCTGCATTGAAGGTGGATTCTTTACTCACTGAGTCATTGTTGAAGCCCCAATATAATAATATATTATGTTGTTTGTGTAATATACAGCATGTATTATATATATATTGATTCTTTTCCATTATAGGTTATTACAAGATATGGAATATAGGTCCCTGTGCTATATATCCTTTTTTAGTATGAAATATAATTTTATTGCTTTTGTATCATAGAGCATCTCTACTAATAAAAAGGTGAAGGTGGGAATACATTTGATTACTTAGTAACTCTAATGCAGACAGGTAATAGACAAATGTAGCTGAACAGTAGTATCCTTTCTTATTACAACTACCCAATAATTAGAAAATAAAAAGCACAGTGATTATCACAGGTAACAGCATGTGGTTTAACAATATTTGTACACAATGATTTTCCGAGAGGTCTCCGTGCTTATATTTTTTTAATTTTTAAAATTTTTGTCTCATTTTTTATTGAGGTGTGATTTTTTAAATGTTTTAATTAATTTATTTGTTTTGCCAGGTCTTAGTCATGGCATACGGGATCCAGTTCCCTGACCAGGGATGAAACCTGGGTCCCCCTCATTGGGAGCACAAGGTCTTAACCATTGGACCACCGGGGAAGTCCTTACTGAGATATGATTGACATAATGGGGCTTCCCTGGTGGCTCGGATGGTAAAGAATCTGCCTGCAGTGCAAAAGACTGGGATTCGATCCCTGGATTGGGAAGATCCCCTGGTAGAGGTAATGGCTACCCACTCCAATAGTCTTGCCTGGAGAATCCAATGGACAGAGGAGCCTGGCGGGCTATAGTCTATGGGGTAACAAAGAGTCGGACACGACTGAGCAAGTAACACTTTCACTGACATAAAACATAACATTGTATTAGTTTCAGGTGTACAATAATGATTCAATATCTGCTTTTTTTACAAAATGATCACCACAATAGGTGTAGTTAACATCCATCACCATATGTGCTGCTAAGTCGCTTCAGTCGTGTCCGACTCTGAGTGACCCCATAGATGGCAGCCTACCAGGCTCCCCCGTCCCTGGGATTTTCCAGACAAGAACACTGGAATGGGTTGCCATTTCCTTCTCCAATGAAGGAAAGTGAAAAGTGAAAGTGAAGTCTCTCAGTCATGTCCAACCCTCAGTGACCCCATGGACTGCAGCCTTCCAGGCTACTCTGTTCATGGGATTTTCCAGGCAAGAGTACTAGAGTGGGGTGCCAGTAGTTCCCTCTTCTTAATGAGGTACAAATGTATAATACAGTATTATTAATATAGCCGCCAGGCTGTGCATATATCCCACCGCTTGCTTAAATTAAACTGGAAATTTGTTTCAACTTCCTTCTCCCACTTTTTATTTTATCCTTTTAATACCTTCCTGTTTCATCCTTTTCCTGTTTCCTCAAAATTACACTTCTCTCCCTCTCTAGAAGGGCCACTGTCCTGGACAAGGGGAATAGGTGAGTGGGTGGGAAGGGGTGGCTGTGACATTTATGGAGGGGCTGGAATAGTACTCAGATACACTCCTGGATGCCTCTATGGAATCTTTAGCTCCTGTCCAATATCTCTTGGGATTAGTTAGAATTCAGCCCAGGGGCAGTCACTTCACTCTGCATCCCAGGAACTCAAGCCCACATGCAGTTTCTTCAGGGAAACCCACTCTGCCGCCACGCAGGGAAGTCCCAGGATGAGTCACCTGGGTCGGAATACAGAGACCNGCCCACGGGCAGTCACTTCACTCTGCATCCCAGGAACTCAAGCCCACATGCAGTTTCTTCAGGGAAACCCACTCTGCCGCCACGCAGGGAAGTCCCAGGATGAGTCACCTGGGTCGGAATACAGAGACCAGGCCTCTTTCAAGTCAATGATATACGTTTTCAGGCAAGACCTGAGATCTGCTGTTCTAGGGCCTGCTACGATTCTCTGATGGCCGTTCTGTGGGTTTTCTAGCCTGAACTCAAACATGCTCCCGGGTTTCCCTTTAGACATGTACCCTACCATTTCCAAATCCCAGCTTTTAACACAAAGCCTCCGCATCTGTAAGACAAGCTCTGGCCATGTTTCTGATCAGGAGCAATGAATCCTGCTGGGCGTCACTTCCTAACAAGATGATCTGGGGACGTGAGGGGATGTGGCAGGGAGAGTGGGGTGGGGGCGGGGGGAAGCATGGTGGGGTTTATCGATAGTTGGCAGGATGACATTCTTGTTTCATCACATGATGAGTGTTTTCAAGGCACTGAGCCAACACCCACCATAAACCTGTCAAGGGAAACATCTCTGTGAAATATTCTTGCGCTCACAAAGCAGATGTCCACAGGGGCAGCAGGCTCACCTGGTTCACTCCTGGAGGCAGACACAAAGCACAGGATCTGAGAAGGTGGAGGTGTGTGGGCACCCAGGAGGGGAACCCAAATCTAATGAACCCAAGTTCATGGTCTATTGAGGGCTCCGGAGTATAGATGTGCTAGTCATTCTGGTTCTAACTCTGCCGGCGAGTAGTGTCATGCCTTGGTTATGTTATAATACTCATCCCTTCTGGCCTTTAGTTTCCTCCTTAGTAATGTGTAGTTTTGGAGAAATTGACCTGTGGCTCCTTAGGGGTAGGGACTATGTCCCCTGGTCATTAAGTGCCACCTAGCAGTAAGTGCAACATGAATATATAGAAAGAATAAACCAAAATACTAAGATCCTAGGAATGACCGTTCTCACATGAGCTCTGTGAGTGAGGAATGCTGCTGCCATGTCAGTAAACAAAGGGTGTTGCACCCATTAAGCCGTCACATTTCAGCTGACCCAATGGTGAGCCCCGATGGAACTCAGGATGGGAACAGGATGCCCACCATCAAGCCATCAGCCCCTCGTTCCTTTGTTCCTACCCAAATGTTGAATCTTACTGAATTCCCAGTTCAGGAAATTCCAGTGTGGTCCAAGGAGTGAACTGCACTGGAGTTGTGAGAGTGTCTGGGGGTCTGTGTGTTGAAGGGACAAGGGAGATGGGAAGAGCCCAATTTCTGACTCTGAATTTAGCACTTGTTGACAGTGCTACGCTGTCTGCTCCAGTCAGGGCCACCCAGCTTAGCACTGGATGATTCTCGAATGCTTTTGCACACTAGTTCCTTTCCCTTTGAAAGCAGGAAGCACACCTCATACTTTTGACTCTCTCAAGCACCTAGCTCAGAGAAAAAAAGAAGGGCTTACTAACTCCCATGGGTTGACACATTTCTTTCACTCACTAGATGTGGTACTAAGCAATTATTAGATGCAGGCAGGACTCAGCATAAACATCACTTATGAGAAGGAGTTGACTTAGCCCCTAGCAATTTCTGGCATTTATGACTTTTTATTTTTGTCCTTGGCAAGGAGAAATGCTATGGAGGCAAGCCCACTGGGCTGTCAACAGGAGCTACGGGGAATGGGACATGAAAGCAGAAGTTATAAGTGTTGGAAGAATTTGGGTAGACATCTTTGTAGGGTCAGCATTTTGAAGAAAGGATAGAAATATTGTTTGTACATGTAGGCATCAGATAAAAATGTGTTTAGGGGCTTATGCTGGTGACTTCCAGATTAAAAAATGTGGAAAGAAAATAAAATCTTGGAGCATATAATTTTTTTGCAACATCATATTTTTAAAGGAGAGCGATATGAGAATTCTACTTCCTTTGGACAGTTTTTGTTTTTCAGTAGTCAGAGCATCTTTTTTGCACCACCTAACCATGTCCTTAGGCAACAGGCATGTCAATATTCAGAGAGGAGACCACCAAGTAGATTCACCACCAGCACTCCAACCTCAAGATCCAAAGACCATTCAAGTTAAAGCTTGGCCCAATATGGTACCATGGAATTACTAGTCAAATGTTTCTCTCACCTCAGATGGCATGATAGTTGGTATTAGACCATCTAAGTAAGGAGAGCAAATAAAATTCCAGAACAAGATCACAAGTAGATACCATACCATGTTCTTAAAACCAACTAGCATCTTTTATAGGAAAGACTGATGTTGAAGCTGAAGCTCCAATACTTTGGCCACCTGATGTGAAGAGCTGACTCATTGGAAAAGACTCTGATGTTGGGAAAGATTGACAGCAAAAGGAGAAGGAGTGGCAGAGGATAAGATGGCTAGATAATATCACCAACTCAGTGGACGTGAATTTGAGCAAATTTCAGGAGATAGTGAAGGACAGGGGAGCCTGGCATGCTGCAGTACATGGTTCACAAAGAGTCAAACACGACTTAGTGAGTGAACAACAATAGCATCCTTCAGAAGATTATATAGGGTAGATATTTGATTTTTTTGTTTTATCGCCCTTTTAGAGCATTCTTCTTTTCGGTGGTCCAAGCTTATAGAAATGGTAATGCTCTAGACAGCCAACTGACATGTTGATAAAACACCAGGAGTCTGTGTGCACATGTCATCTTGCGTATGTGTGTGACAGTGGAATGCACAAACACAGACACGGAATAGAGAAGAAATCCNTTTTTGGTGGTCCAAGCTTATAGAAATGGTAATGCTCTAGATAGCTAACTGACATGTTGATAAAACACCAGGAGTCTGTGTGCACGTGTCATCTTGCGTATGTGTGTGACGGTGGAATGCACAAACACAGACACGGAATAGAGAAGAAATCCCTACAACTGATTTTGAAGAACGTTCAATAATGCTGCTCAAGCTACTTAACTTCTTGGGCTCTCGTAACTACAGGATCAAATTTTCTCCTTCTTTGGATTTTTTTTATCATTGCTGAATCCTTTTCTCTGAGAAAGAAAAGATGCAAGCTTAGGTTCAGTTCAGATTTTATGATTTCATAATTGATCCAGACAAAAGGAAGTTTTTATACTAGGCTTCACATAATGAAGTAGAATTTATGAAATGCCCCCCTTGGATCTATCACCAGATACTTTTAAGAGAGAATTAATTATAGACCCCAGAGAAAACGGGAGTCTGGAGGGGAAGCTTGGGGGAGGAAGATGTGGCTGAGCTTGGCAGGGAGAAAGGAGGAGAGAAAGTAGGTGGAGAAGGAGGCTGAGGGCTACATTACCTCATCCCTGTGGTCCTGAATTCCTTTAGAGTCTCTGTTCTGCTTTCTAGAGGGATGGGGCCAAGTTTTCCCTCTTCCCATCCGTTCTGAGCACCATGGTCCCATCTGTCCCCCTAAATCACAGCTCGCTTCTCATCACTCCCCTTCTAAGGAGTCAGAGGGGACACCCTATTGCCTGCTAAATCAAAGCTGTCTTCTCTGCCTCACTTGCATTGACTCTCAGAACTCAGTCCTTCCCATCTGCTCCAGCATCATCTCGTTTCTTCCAGGAGCCTAGCCTCCTCACTGCTTCCTGCACAGACCCAGCCTTCCCTACTTCTGTGCCTTTGCTCCTGCTGTTATACTGTAGGGGGACGAGGTGCAGCTCCGGGGTAGAGCCTTGACGAAACAGGAATACGATGCTGTTTCCCCTCCCATCAAAGTCCCACCTCCTCCATAAATGTGCCCTTCCTGACCACTCTGGTCCTTTCTTTCCTTTTTATAAAATTATTTGTTTATTTGGCTGTGTCGGGTCTTAGTTGCCACATGTGGGNTCCCATCAAAGTCCCACCTCCTCCATAAATGTGCCCTTCCTGACCACTCTGGTCCTTTCTTTCCTTTTTATAAAATTATTTGTTTATTTGGCTGTGTCGGGTCTTAGTTGCCACATGTGGGATCTTTCATTGGGGTGCACAGACTCTCTAGCTGTGGTACATGGTGTTGTGGGCTTAGCTGCCCCCCAGCATGTGAGTTCTTAGTTCCCTGACCAGGGATCGACCCTGCATTCCCTGCACTGCAAGGCAGATTCTTAATCACTGGACCTCCAGGGAAGTCCCTATTCCAGTTCTTCTAAAGTCTCCCTTCTCTGAATCCAGTGATAGGATGGTAGACATTTAGGAACAAGTTCTCCAGGGGTGGGAACTAAGGATGCTCACCACATACATGAGCTTATTATACTTTTAACTGATATGAAGAATGAGTAGTACACAATTTACATGTAATAAGGAAATATATAATACTCTTTTNATGGGGATTCACCAGGCAAGAATACTGAAGCGGGTGGTAGCCACTCCCTTCTCCATTTCAGAGAATGTGTATAGCCTCAACCCACACTGGCTGATTAAATCACACTGGACATGGGGGGAAAAGCAGGAGAAAGCACTCTGTAGCCTTCAGCTACATTCCACCACCCCCCACCCCCCACCTTCTAACAATTTTGAATAGGTTTGGAGGAAGAAGAGGCCAAGGTCATCGCTAACTACTACTCTTGTACCAACGGGGGAGGCAAAATGATGAAATGTGAGATATGCAATTAGTTAGATGGCTGTAGAAAGACCATAAAAATTACTCATTGTCATGGAAAGGATTTATTCTGGCTCCTGAAAATGATCCTGCTTCAGAGAACAGGTTTGCAAGTCATTGGCAAGAATTCTGCCTGTGTCTCCGTGGACTCCTGGCCCTACAGAGGATCTCTTGCAGGTGCCTTTGTGTGCAGATGAGAGAGAGGGGGGCTCTGGGAGCATCTATTGGGTGGGATAGAGCCATCTAGGTTTTGGGTCTTCCCAACTTTCTTGATCACCAGTAAAACTATCACATTTAGCCAGTTAGCTTCCTGTCCAGCAGGACTGAGGAACTATAGTTACCTTAGAAGGAGTTTTCTGTTTCTCTCGCTGAAATTGTTGCAAGGAGAAGGCAATTCTGACTCCATGTTAGAACTGTTTCTTTGACGTTGCTTTTTTTAATTATTGCCTGTTTGTGCTCAGTCATGTCCAACTCTTTGCAGCCCCATGGACTGTAGCCTGCCAGGCTCCTCTGTCCATGGCATTCCCCAGGCAAAAATACTGGAGTGGGTTGCCTTTTCCTACTGTAAGGGATCCTCCTGAGCCAGGGATTGAACTTGCATCCAGCATTACACGTGGATTCTTCACTGCTGAGGCATCAGGGAATCACACTTGATGGACTGCCTCAGAGAATCTTGCCCCTCTGCCTGACTGTTAAAGTGCCTTTGTTAAGAACCCTGTCCACCTGAGGATAGCAGGAAGGAAGAAATGAACACATCCCTCTCCCTGAGGCTTGCCGTTCTAAGTGATACTTGCAAGAGTAAATAGACTTTTTATTTTGCTTCCTCACTTCCCTGCCCTCATCTCTGATCCAAAAGAGCTCCTGGCATCCAGACTCCAACAAAATGGTTATTTATTCAACTTTCTGAATAAAGTTGTGTTCCTTGCCTCAATACCTGGTCTATCAGATTCATTGGCCTGTCATGTGACAAGTGGCAAGCAGAGCAAGCTTGGACTCAGTAAGAAATGTATTTTGTAATCTTGGAAATTGTGGCCCCTTCCTCTACTGGGTTTTCTAAGGGAAGTTTTCAGAAAGTGGTAATTACTTGGCCACTCAGCCTTTCTGCACAAGCCTTCAACTCTGAGATTTTCCTGGAAGAAGTGTTTGTCCTTTCTTACAAGCCTCCTCCCAGCTCTTGAACCTATCCCAGAAGGATCCTAAGCTATCTGTGTTGTATGCTTCCTTGTTGCCCATCTTTTCAGCTGCTTGGAAATCATCTCTTTGAGTCAAAGGGATCTGAGTTGAAATCCTGGTTCTATCAGTTGCTGGAATGGGACACAGAAGTCTTTGAGATGGTTCTGGGGAGCATATTCAGAAAATGAACATGTTTTTCCTTCAACAGGGATGGGTTGAGAAAAATGGTTCTGTTGCCTTGTGATCAGATGGGAGGATTTCCTCTGAAGGAATTCACAGTTTGACTGCAGAGCAGGGAGGTGCCACAGGTGAGTCCCAGGTGAGAGGATCCTGGGACACGGTCTCCCACATCTCTCCTGGAACAACCCTCAGCCCCTCAGCTTTGGCTGCCTGTCCCCCTGTGGGACCCCAGAGCCCCTGACTCCGGGAATCCCACTCTGCAGCAACTACACACTTCTTTGGCCCTTCAGTGATTTCTAAAGATACTAGGTGGGCTGAGAAATTGTGACCCACTGGGTCCACTCTACTTCAGCCTTGTACGCCCAGACCTCATCCTGAATCTCATTATCACTTGGAATCACTGTCAGATTTTTTTTTTTTTTNCTTCCTGTCCAGCAGGACTGAGGAACTATAGTTACCTTAGAAGGAGTTTTCTGTTTCTCTCGCTGAAATTGTTGCAAGGAGAAGGCAATTCTGACTCCATGTTAGAACTGTTTCTTTGACGTTGCTTTTTTTAATTATTGCCTGTTTGTGCTCAGTCATGTCCAACTCTTTGCAGCCCCATGGACTGTAGCCTGCCAGGCTCCTCTGTCCATGGCATTCCCCAGGCAAAAATACTGGAGTGGGTTGCCTTTTCCTACTGTAAGGGATCCTCCTGAGCCAGGGATTGAACTTGCATCCAGCATTACACGTGGATTCTTCACTGCTGAGGCATCAGGGAATCACACTTGATGGACTGCCTCAGAGAATCTTGCCCCTCTGCCTGACTGTTAAAGTGCCTTTGTTAAGAACCCTGTCCACCTGAGGATAGCAGGAAGGAAGAAATGAACACATCCCTCTCCCTGAGGCTTGCCGTTCTAAGTGATACTTGCAAGAGTAAATAGACTTTTTATTTTGCTTCCTCACTTCCCTGCCCTCATCTCTGATCCAAAAGAGCTCCTGGCATCCAGACTCCAACAAAATGGTTATTTATTCAACTTTCTGAATAAAGTTGTGTTCCTTGCCTCAATACCTGGTCTATCAGATTCATTGGCCTGTCATGTGACAAGTGGCAAGCAGAGCAAGCTTGGACTCAGTAAGAAATGCATTTTGTAATCTTGGAAATTGTGGCCCCTTCCTCTACTGGGTTTTCTAAGGGAAGTTTTCAGAAAGTGGTAATTACTTGGCCACTCAGCCTTTCTGCACAAGCCTTCAACTCTGAGATTTTCCTGGAAGAAGTGTTTGTCCTTTCTTACAAGCCTCCTCCCAGCTCTTGAACCTATCCCAGAAGGATCCTAAGCTATCTGTGTTGTATGCTTCCTTGTTGCCCATCTTTTCAGCTGCTTGGAAATCATCTCTTTGAGTCAAAGGGATCTGAGTTGAAATCCTGGTTCTATCAGTTGCTGGAATGGGACACAGAAGTCTTTGAGATGGTTCTGGGGAGCATATTCAGAAAATGAACATGTTTTTCCTTCAACAGGGATGGGTTGAGAAAAATGGTTCTGTTGCCTTGTGATCAGATGGGAGGATTTCCTCTGAAGGAATTCACAGTTTGACTGCAGAGCAGGGAGGTGCCACAGGTGAGTCCCAGGTGAGAGGATCCTGGGACACGGTCTCCCACATCTCTCCTGGAACAACCCTCAGCTTTGGCTGCCTGTCCCCCTGTGGGACCCCAGAGCCCCTGACTACCGGGAATCCCACTCTGCAGCAACTACACACTTCTTTGGCCCTTCAGTGATTTCTAAAGATACTAGGTGGGCTGAGAAATTGTGACCCACTGGGTCCACTCTACTTCAGCCTTGTACGCCCAGACCTCATCCTGAATCTCATTATCACTTGGAATCACTGTCAGATTTTTTTTTTTTTTAAGGAGAGGGTTTTGGTTTTTTTTTAAGAGAAAATACTTGAAGCCTTAACACATAGGTTTCTTATTCCAAAGTTAAAATCCTATACTTTTATGATCTACTCTATACATGTTTGGGAATGGGATTGTCAGAAACTAAAGTCACCCAAAGGAAATTTAACTCAGGTGCTCTGCCTTAAAAATTTTAAATAAGAATTTACAGGACTATTGTTTTTATTTAATTTAATATCCACGGCACTGAGGGTGAGCTAATTGAATGTTATGGTAAAAGATTAATCTTCATGTTTTGAATAGTGAATATAAGCACTGAATGTAGATGGTAACTCAGACAAGATTTGGATTCTAAGGATAAAGAGCTAAAGCTGAGAGAGGCTATGTGTTTTGGAGTACTTGCTCTATGAAGATTATAGTTGCTGTTGTTCAGTCACTGAATTTCGTCATACTCTTTGTGACCCCATGGACTATAGCCCGCCAGGCGCCTCGGTCCATGAGATTTCCCAGGCAAAAATACTGGAGTGGGTTCCCATTTCCTCCAGGGGATCTTTCCCACTGAGATTACGAGCTGCCCTCAGACTGATTTCCTATTTTGGCAGTTTTTTTTTTCTAACTGCTCATAGTAGATCCTCATTGTATGGCTCCTTGGTATCCATTTCATCTCTTCTCTTCCATTTGGTAATGGTGTTGGGAATTTCCTCTCTCAGTTGGGAAATTTCTAGTGGGGCCCCCTCGGTACATGGGTGACGCATATGACATAGGCTGGCCAATCACATGGTTCATTGGCTAAAGTGATTGCATTAGCAATGAACATATGACTCAATCAGTCATAGGAGATTTTTGCTAGGATTTAAAAAAATCTTATTTATTTGTTTTTGCCTATGTCAGTTTTTAGTTTTGGCATGAGGGATCTTTCAATGTGACATGCAGGCGTAGTTGCCCCGAGGCACGTGAGATCTTGGTTACCCCACCAGGGATTGGTCCTCTGCATTGGAAAGCAAATTCTTGACCACTGGACAGCTAGGGAAGTTCCTTTTCTAGGATTTTTTCCAGCAGGGAAATTTCCCCTAGACACTGGAACCCAAGGCTGTTGCTATCAAGGTTTAAGAATGAAACCAATACAATGGGAGCAGAAGGCCTGCCAGAATCATTTGAGATAAGTCACTCTTGAAGCCCTAGCCCTTTGTTCTGTGAGCTGACAAATTATGGACCTTTTGTTGGTTAAGTAAGTTAATGGATTTTCTGTTACTTGTAATCAAAAGAGTCCTACTTCACTGATACAACATTCTTTCAAAATAGAAAGAAGGTATTTTAAATACATAGGATATTTGAAGAGTGAATTTGTACAATGAAGGGGTTTTTAGTGTACACAGTTGTACAGCCATCACCACTATTTGATTCTAGTCTGATTCTATTTGATTCTATCTAATTCTATCTGATTTTAGTCTGTTTTCATCACCCCAAAGCAAAATCCTGGGCTCATTATCAGTTACTCTTCACTCACCTCTCCTCCCAGACCCTGGCGATCAATTATCTGCTTTCTGTCTCTATAAAGCTGTCTATTCTAGACACTGTGGACAAATGGGGTCATACAATGTGTGGTATTGTGTGTCCAGTTCTTTCACTCAGAATCAAGCTTTCAAAGTTCCTCTGTGTATCGTGTATCAGTGCTGCATTCCTGTCCCTAGCTGAAAAATATTCCACTGTATGGATATATTACATTTTGTTTATCCATTCACTTGGGTGTCTCCATTTCCATTTTTTGTCCATTATGAGTAATACTGCTATGAACATTTGTATACAAGTTTTTGTGTGGGCATATGTTTTCATTTCTCCAGGAGTGGAATTTTTGGATCATATGGTAAATTTGTGTTTATCTTTTTGAGGAACTGACAAACAATTTTTAAAGCTGGCTGTACCATATTACCATTGTGCCAAAAACGTATGAGGTTTCCAGTTTTACACCCTCATCAACACTTGCTATTGTACATCTTTTTTGTTATAGCCAGTCTAGAGAGTGTGAAATGCTATCTCATTGTGCTTGTTATTTGCATTTCTGTAATGGTTAAAGATGTTGATTTTTGCATGTTCTTTTTGGTCATTGTATTTCTTTTGTGTAGAAATATTCAAATCCTTTGTCAGTTTAAAATGTAGGTTATTTGTCCTTTTATTATTGATTTGTTAGACCTATATATCTATCTGTCACCAGGATACATATGATTCAAAAATATTTTCTCTCAGTCTGTTGTTATCTTTTCATTTTTTGATAGTGTCCTTTAAAGGACAATTTTTTCATTTTGAAGAAAACTAAGATATCCATTTTTCCTTTTGTTGCTTGTACTTTTGGTGTAACAACTAAGATATCATTCAAGGACTAATTCAAGGTCACAATTGCATTGTTTTCTTTCTAAAGTTTTAATGTTGCAGTTCTTACATTTATACCAATGATCCACCTCAAGTTAATTTTTGTATGTGATGCAAGGAAGGGATCCAAATACATTATTTTGCGTGTGCTAGATATCCCAGCACCATGTGTTGAAAAGATACTTATTTCACCATTGAGTCATCTTGGCACTTTTGTTGAATATCAGTTGACCATAGACACGTGAGTTTGAGGATTTCAATTCTATTCCATTGACATATATGTCTGTTCTTATGTTGGTACCAGTACCATCGCTTTGAAGTAAGTGTTTAAATTGAGCACCTTAAGTCTTTTTTATTTTCTTCTCTTTTAAGAGTGTTTTGGTTACTCAAGTTCCCTTGAATTTTCATAGGAATTTTAGGATTTGCTTGTTAATTTCTGCAAAAAAAGCAGTGGTATTTTGATTGGGCTTGTGCTGGATTGTCGATCACCTGGGGGGAATATTGCCACTTTAACAATATTAAGTTTTCTGATCTGTGGACATTGGATGTCTTCTTTTTTATCTCAGTTTTCTTTAGTTTCTTTCAGCAATATTTTTGCATTTTTCAGTCAACCTAATTTTATTTCTTTTTAATTAAAAAAAATTTTTTGGCTGCCCTGGGTCTTAGCTGAGGCATGAGCTTCTCTAGGTGTGGTGTCCCATGTAGTTGTGGCATGAGGGCTANCTTTAGTTTCTTTCAGCAATATTTTTGCATTTTTCAGTCAACCTAATTTTATTTCTTTTTAATTAAAAAAATTTTTTTGGCTGCCCTGGGTCTTAGCTGAGGCATGGGCTTCTCTAGGTGTGGTGCCCCATGTAGTTGTGGCATGAGGGCTAATTTCCACAATTCCTGAGCTTGAGGGGCACTGCAACTGGATGGTCCGAGGTGTATGGGCTCTTAATTTCCCAACCAGGGATCAAACTCATATCCTCTGCTTTGGAAGGCAGATTCCTAACCACTGGAACATGAGGGAAGTCCCAACCTAATTTTATTAGTACACAAAGACTTTGCTTCTTTCGTCCATCCTCTCCTTATATGTTGACTTGATGCTAGCAAAGTAATGCTCAAAATTCTCCAAGCCAGGCTTCAGCAATATGTGAATCGTGAACTCCCAGATGTTCAAGCTGGTTTTAGAAAAAGCAGAGGAACCAGAGATCAAATTGCCAACATCCGCTGGGTCATGGAAAAAAAGCAAGAGAGTTCCAGAAAAACATCTATTTCTGCTTTCTGTGTGGATCACAATAAACTGTGGAAAATTCTGAAAGAGATGGGAATACCAGACCACCTAACCTGCCTCTTGAGAAATCTGTATGCAGGTCAGGAAGCAGCAGTTAGAACTGGACATGGAACAACAGACTGGTTCCAAATGGAAAAGGAGTACATCAAGGCTGTATATTGTCACCCTNAAATAGCTGTGAAAAGAAGGGAAGTGAAAAGCAAAGGAGAAAAGGAAAGATATACCCATTTGAATGCAGAGTTCCACAGAATAGCAAGGAGAGATAAGAAAGCTTTCCTCAGTGATCAATGCTAAGAAGTAGAGGAAAGCAATAGAATGGGAAAGATTAGAGATCTCTTCAAGAAAATTGGAGATGCCAAGGGAACATTTCATGCCAAGATGGGCACAATAAAGGACAGAAATGGTCTGGACCTAACAGAAGCAGAAGATACTAAGAGGTGGCAAGAATACATGGAAGAACTGTACAAAAAAGATTTTCATGACCCAGATAATCACGATGGTGTGATGACTCACCTAGAGCCAGACATCCTGGAATGTGAAGTCAAGTGGGCCTTAGAAAGCATCACTATGAACAAAGCTAGTGGAGGTGATGGAATTCCAATTGAGCTATTTCAAATTCTAAAAGATGATGCTGTGAAAGTGTTGCACTCAATATGCCAGCACATTTGGAAAACTCAGCAGTGGCCACAGGACTGGAAAAGGTCAATTTTCATTCCAATTCCAAAGAAAGGCAATGCCAAAGAATGCTCAAACTACTGCACAATTGCACTCATCTCACACACTAGTAAAGTAATGCTCAAAATTCTTCAAACCAGGCTTCAGCAATATGTAAACTGTGAACTTCCAGATGTTCAAGCTGGTTTTCGAAAAGGCAGAGGAACCAGAGATCAAATTGCCAACATCTGCTAGATCATCGAAAAAGCAAGAGTTCCAAAAAGACATCTATTTCTGCTTTATTGACTATGCCAAAGCCTTTGACTGTGTAGATCAGAATAAACTGTGGGAAAATCTGAAAGAGATGGGAATAACAGACCACCTGATCTGCCTCCTGAGAAATCTATATGCAGGTCAGGAAGCAACAGTTAGAAATGAACATGGGACAACAGACTGGTTCCAAATAGGAAAAGCAGTACATCAAGGCTGTATATTGTCACCCTGCTTATGTAACTTATATGCAGAGTACATCATGAGAAACGCTGGACTGGAGGAAGCACAGGCTGGAATCAAGATTGCGGGGAGAAATATCACTAACCTCAGATATGCAGATGACACCACCCTTATGGCAAAAAGTGAAGAAGAACTAAAGAGTCTCTTGATGAAAGTAAAAGGGGAGAGTGAAAAAGTTGCCTTAAAGCTCAACATTCAGAAAACTAAGATCATGGCCTCTGGTCCCGTCACTTCATGGCAATAGATGTAGAAACAGTGGAAACAGTGTCAGTCTTTATTTTTGGGGGCTCCAAAATCACTGCAGATGGTGACTTCAGCCATGAAATTAAAAGATGCTTACTCTTTGGAGGAAAGTTATGACTAACTTAGACAGTATATTATAAAACAGAGACATTACTTTGCCAACAAAGGTCCATCTAGTCAAGGCTATGGTTTTTCCAGTAGTCACGTATGGATGTGAGAGCTGGAGTGTAAATAAAGCTGAGTGCAGAAGAATTGATGCTTTTGAACTGTGGTGTTGGAGAAGACTCTTGAGAGTTCCTTGGACTACAAGGAGAGCAAACCAGTCAGTCCTAAAGGAAATGTTCTGAATATTCATTGGAAGGACTGATGTTGAAGCTGAAACTCCAATACTTTGGCCTCCTGGTGTGGAGAGCTGACTCATTTGAAAAGACCTTGATGCTGGGAAAGATTGAAGGCGGGAGGAGAAGGGACAACAGAGGATGAGATGGTTGGATGGCATCACCGACTCAACGGACATGAGTCTGAGTAAACTCTGGGAGATGGTGATGGACAGGGAGGCCTGGCGTGCTGCAGTCCATGGGGTCGCAGAGTTGGACATGACTGAGTGGAAAACTGCAGGAATATTTATTGAGCTCCTGAAAGTGAAAGTTTCTCATTTGTGTCCGACTCTTTGTGATAGTCCATGGAACTCTCCAGGCCAGAATACTGGAGTGGGTAGCCTGTTCCTTCCTCAGCAGATCTTCCCAACCCAAGAATCGAATCGGGGTCTCCTGCATTGCAGGCAAATTCTTTACCAACTGAGCTGTCAGAGAAGCCATGGAGCTCCTCAGTGTCCCCAAACATTCTTGCTCTGACAGTCAGAATCAAAACAAATGCCTCTAACAAATACTTAAACATTTCCTGGTATGATGAACATTTCCCTTTATTTAGAAGAAGACATAGTTTGAGTTGGGAAGCTGCACTTATATAGTACTTTGAAAGAACACACATTTTATTTAGAAATCCTTTTTAGAAGCAAGAATAGATGACTTAATTTTTCAACCTTTAAAAATCTGTGGAGAAAAATGTAGAAATGGTATTTCCTTTTTCACAAAGCTATTTTGAAACTTAATGAATTAATGCTTATTAAGAGCTTGGCTGAAAGGTGAGATGAAAAATATCAGTCATCTATATTCTTNCTAACCTCAGATATGCAGATGACGCCACCCTTATGGCAAAAAGTGAAGAAGAACTAAAGAGTCTCTTGATGAAAGTAAAAGGGGAGAGTGAAAAAGTTGCCTTAAAGCTCAACATTCAGAAAACTAAGATCATGGCCTCTGGTCCCGTCACTTCATGGCAATAGATGTAGAAACAGTGGAAACAGTGTCAGTCTTTATTTTTGGGGGCTCCAAAATCACTGCAGATGGTGACTTCAGCCATGAAATTAAAAGATGCTTACTCTTTGGAGGAAAGTTATGACTAACTTAGACAGTATATTATAAAACAGAGACATTACTTTGCCAACAAAGGTCCATCTAGTCAAGGCTATGGTTTTTCCAGTAGTCACGTATGGATGTGAGAGCTGGAGTGTAAATAAAGCTGAGTGCAGAAGAATTGATGCTTTTGAACTGTGGTGTTGGAGAAGACTCTTGAGAGTTCCTTGGACTACAAGGAGAGCAAACCAGTCAGTCCTAAAGGAAATGTTCTGAATATTCATTGGAAGGACTGATGTTGAAGCTGAAACTCCAATACTTTGGCCTCCTGGTGTGGAGAGCTGACTCATTTGAAAAGACCTTGATGCTGGGAAAGATTGAAGGCGGGAGGAGAAGGGACAACAGAGGATGAGATGGTTGGATGGCATCACCGACTCAATGGACATGAGTCTGAGTAAACTCTGGGAGATGGTGATGGACAGGGAGGCCTGGCGTGCTGCAGTCCATGGGGTCGCAGAGTTGGACATGACTGAGTGGAAAACTGCAGGAATATTTATTGAGCTCCTGAAAGTGAAAGTTTCTCATTTGTGTCCGACTCTTTGTGATAGTCCATGGAACTCTCCAGGCCAGAATACTGGAGTGGGTAGCCTGTTCCTTCCTCAGCAGATCTTCCCAACCCAAGAATCAAATCGGGGTCTCCTGCATTGCAGGCAAATTCTTTACCAACTGAGCTGTCAGAGAAGCCATGGAGCTCCTCAGTGTCCCCAAACATTCTTGCTCTGACAGTCAGAATCAAAACAAATGCCTCTAACAAATACTTAAACATTTCCTGGTATGATGAACATTTCCCTTTATTTAGAAGAAGACATAGTTTGAGTTGGGAAGCTGCACTTATATAGTACTTTGAAAGAACACACATTTTATTTAGAAATCCTTTTTAGAAGCAAGAATAGATGACTTAATTTTTCAACCTTTAAAAATCTGTGGAGAAAAATGTAGAAATGGTATTTCCTTTTTCACAAAGCTATTTTGAAACTTAATGAATTAATGCTTATTAAGAGCTTGGCTGAAAGGTGAGATGAAAAATATCAGTCATCTATATTCTTCTCTTCCAAATGTTCATCTGCCAGTAATAAAAGCCTGGGCCCCAGGCACCGTCTTTTGTACTCTTGTCTTTGGAGAGATCCGCCTACAAGTTTCCTTTATCCTGGTGAAGCATCATAATTAATAATTCATCCATTATACTATGGCAGACACCAGGCCAAAGATGCATCGCCCCGAGTACTGGCAGGCTCAGCACCACTCTCTCCTGCTCAACTGCCTGATATTTGCTTGCAGTGCAGAGACATGGCCATGGCAAAGGCCCATGAGGCCTGAGCAGGAGGCTGAAGGTGCTCTCTCTCTTAATCCATGACTTTGAGGGACGCTTTTGGCACCTTGCATGGAGATGGCTGGTCTTCCCTGGTGGCTCAGTCATTAAAGAATCCACCTGCAATGCAGAAGACCATCTGTAATGCAGGAGACACGCTTTTGATCCCTGGGTTGGGAAGATGTCCTGGAGAAGAAAATGGCAAAAATGGCCTGGAGAATCCCATGGACAGAGGAGCCTGGCAGGCTACAATCAAGGGATTGTAAGAGTTGGACATGACTTAGTGACTAAACCACCAATCACCACTGTAGAGAAGGCCACCAGTCATGGACTCAGAAGGCGGCAAGAGGCCAGGAGGATTAAACAGCAGGGACTTGGGTCAAACTCGTACCAGGTCTGGAGAGTGCTCAGTGACTCAGTTGTATCTGACTCTTTGCTACCCTATAGACTATTGCCTGCCTGGCTCCTCTGTCCATGGGATTTTCCCGGCAAGAATACTGGAGTGAGGTGCCACCACCTCCTCCAGCCCAGGGATTAAACCTGTGTCTCCTGCATTGGCAGGCAGATTCTTTACCACTAGCGCCACTTGGGAAGCCAGATTTGGATACAAGGGTGATCTGGATACAACTTTTCCTAACTCCTCCTCTCTGGCTTAGGCTGGAGTTATTTCACCTGGAATGTCAGTGAGTCCCTATTGGACCTTGCCCATTGACCCTTCACTCAGCAGAAACTCACATGATAGATTTCAATTGGAGATACTGACCAATATCAGAACTTCACTATAAGAAACCACCTCCCTCCTTCCAGAGTTTACTACATATAGGAAATCCTAGGGAATCATCATCTCTCTCTTCTGCCACCACAACCCTACATGTTCTAACCTTGGCCATAAGGAAATGTCAGCTAGTAGGCCAGGATTAACAACTGGATGTGCTAAGACACATGAAAACGGAAGCGGTCAGGGGCTAAAGAAACCATCTACTAATCCAGGACTGAACAGGCAACAGGAACACCCTACTGAATCTGTCTGCTCGTGTCTGTCAGATGCTGGTCAGTGGCCAAACCTCTCTAGACAAACAGGGCCAGATTCCATATCATGGTACTTTCTTTTTAGGGTCCATGTCATGAATTGGTCACCACTCTAGCATATTCTATCATGACATATTTAAAGCAAAATAATAGGCTGGCTGGGTTGACACTGATTTTAAAAGGTATCATTTCAGTTTTAAATTTCATGTAATCTGGGAGACTATTCAGTGTAAATGACTTGTTTTATGGATGAGAAAACAAAATGCTCATAAAATGATTCACCCAATTAAGAGCTCTATGCCAGGAAAGACGGCAGTCGTTGTACATTTACCTTACTGCCAACCACTACACTCCATTCTGAGTATTCTGTTCCTTTTCATCCAACTCAGGATGAAATACTGGAACAGCACATCATTGTAGAGGCTACCTTGAGTCTTCTCCAATTTATAGCTAAAATAAACAATTTGCTTGCAAAAGTTGGTACTTTTTTCTTTTAATTTTTACTGAAGTACAGTTGATTTGTGGTGGCTCAGAGATTAAAATGTCTGCCTCCAGTGAGGGAGACTCAGGTTTGATACCTGGGTTGGGAAGATCCCCTGGAGAAGGAAATGGCAATCCACTCCAGTATTCTTGCCTGGAGAATCCCATGGACGGAGAAGCCTAGTAGGTTACAGTCCACAGGGTCGCGAAGAGTTGGACACGACTGAGCGACTTCACCTTCACATTCACAGTTGATTTACAATGTTGTGTTAATTTCACGTGTACAGCAAAGTGAATCACTTGTACATACACATATATCCACTTTTTAAAATTAATGAATGATATTCCCTATATAGGTCATTACAGAATAACAAACAGAGTTCCCTGTGCTATAGAGTAGGTCCTTCTTAGTGAAGTCACTCAGTCGTGTCCGACTCTTTGCAACTCCATAGATTGCAGCCTACCAGGCTTCTCTGTCCATGGGATTTTCCAGGCAATAGTACCGGAGTGGACTGCCATTTCTTTCTCCAGGGGATCTTCCCAACCCAGGGCTCAAATCCGAGTCTCCCGCATTGTAGACAGACAGTTTACCATCTGAGCCACCAGGGAAGTCCAGATCCTTCTTAGTTATCTATTTTTATATATAGTAGTGGGTATATGTCAACCCCAATCTCCCCATTTATCTCCCCTTCCCTCTTGGTAACCATAAATTTGCTTACTACATCTGTGGCTCTATTTCTGTTTTGTAAACAAGTTCATTTTTAATATTTCACATATAAGCTGTATCATATGGAGTTTCAGTATGACCATCTCTAGGTCCAGCCATGTCACTGCAGATAGCATTATTTCATTCTTTTTTATGGCTGAGTAATACTCTGGTGTTGTTCAGTTGCTCAGTCTGATTCTTTGCAACCCTATGGACTGCAGCACACTATGCTTCCCTGTCCTTCACCATCTCCCTGAATTTGCCCAAGTTCATGTCCACTGAATTGGTGATGATGCCATCCAACCATCTCATCATCTGTCATCCCCTTGACCTTCTGACCTCAATCTTTCCCAGCATCAGGGTTTCTTCCAATGAGTCAGCTCTTCACATCAGGGAGCTTCCCAAGTAACTCAGCAGTAAAGACTCCACCTGCCAATGCAGGAGACACAAGAAACCCGGGATCAATCCTGGGTTGGGAAAATCCCCTGGAGAAGGAAATGGCAATCCACTCCTGTATTTTTGTTTGGAAAATTCCATGGGCAGAGGAGCCTGGTGGGCTATAGTCCATGGAGCCGTAAAGAGTTGAACTCAACTGAGTAACTTGAATACACACACACACACATATATATATGCCACATCTTCTTTATGCTTTTAGTAATGTTTTATCTTCACAGCTCATACCTGATCACTGATAGCCCTTTTCCACCAGGGCTGTGTTTGGACACACAATCATCTGTTGTAGCTTCTTGCTACTCTTGGCAGATTCTGAAAGATTATAAACCCCATCAGGCTAAAGCCAGGTGGGGAAAAGTATGCACTTAGCCTTGAGGACAGTTAAGGACCGTGAAGTCTCATGGAGGATGGAGTCATCCCTTGTCTGTGACATGGTCAGGTACCACTAGTGAATCCAAAGCTTCTGTCCCCTGTGGCCTGTGCCCGTGCTGAGAGGCCCAAGGCTAGTGCATCTGCCCAAGGGCTCCTCTGTGCAAGTTTGGGGCTGCAGCCTCAGCATCTTGCCATCATCACTGCTCCAGTCTGCCTGCCAGCTCCCCAGAAGCTCAAAATGATAACATGGAGTTGTTCTGGCCTCTTGTAGAACTGGTGAGTCTCATTATTGTGCCCCAGTTACTATGGAAACCCCTTCCACAAATAAATATTTGGATAAGGATGAGGAACAAACCCCCTTAAAGAGTATGTATTTTTATTTAATGCTGAAAGAATTTGAGGCCAGTGCAAAGGGAAGCTTTGCCGGCAGTCACCAGCTCTTTTCAGAAGGCATGTTGCTTCTCTTTGAGTGTGTGATATCCTAACTTCTTTTCTCTCTCTTCTCCTATTTGTCTAGTTTCTCTTCTTTTTCTCTTGGTTCTTTTCTCTACATCTTCTTTCTCCTGTGCATCCCTTTGGCACCTCTTCTCCCTGTTCTCTTGCTGCTTCTTTCACTGCAAAGCAGAGTGCTTTCTGGGCAGCTGAATCTGCATGGAGCTGGTTTTGATGGGCTCTGTTCCTTAAGACCATGAATGACAGGAGTCCCTGTCCCTTGGCTGCATGTCACAGTGCAGGCCTGTGGCCAAGACCCACTTCCGGGGCTTGCTGGAGAGATGCTGAGAGGTCCTCCTGGCCCGAGCACAGATGGTGGGTGATGGAGTCCGGATGCCGAGACTTAAGGCAGGTCAAAACGATGATCGCTCAAGTGTAAACTGTGCTAATTGCTGGGGACAAAGGGAGAGCCAGACCCCAGTGGAGTGTGTTCCAGGGAGGAGTCCCCGAAGCAAGGGGTAGCTTCAGTTGTTTATACATTGCTAGTAGGAGACTGGCCTAAGCTTCCAGATTGCTTTGCTTTTAATTCTCATTTTATTGATGTTGAGACTGAGTGCTACTATTTTACCCTTGCATGCAAAACTTGATTCTGATCATTTGTAAGTCTTTCCTGATGGCAGAGAGATTTTTCTTGAAAGACATCTAATTTAAAATAGCTTAAAAATGGTAGAGATGAACCTCTTTGCAAAGCAGGAAGAGAGACACAGACGTAGAAAACAAGGGAAAATAGGATTGATATATATATACTATCAATACTATGTATAACGTAGATAACCAATGAGAACCTACTGTATAACTCAGGGAACCCTACTCAGTGTTCTGTGGTGACCTAAATGGGAAGGAAATCCAAAAAAGAGGAGCATATATATATATATATGGCTGATTCACTTTGCTGTGCAGGAGAAACTAACACAACATTGAAAGCAACTATACTCCAATAAAATTTTTTTAAAAATTATAGATGGATAGATGGATAGATGACAGATAGGTCAATAGAAAGCTCGCTGGATAGAAAGAATAGCTATACACACATACAGACACACACACACACACATATGAATACACAAATATATAGACACAATACACAGATACACACGTTTGTGGGTGGTTTTTTGGGGGGGGGTTTGTTGCTTTATTTTTGTTTGTTTCCTTTTCTTTTTTTGGCCATTAATCTTGCAAGATCTTGATTCCAAGCTAGGAACTGGAACCAGGCCCCAGCAATGAAAGTGCTGAGTCTTAACCACTGGGCCACTAGGGAAGTCCCCCTCTCTATCTTTTTTATTTGTACCTTATCTCTTCTTTTTCTCTATTTTTTGGTATCTGTTTAATTTTGATTTCTCCCCTATGCACTTTATCCTCAGGATAGAACCCTGTTCTGTAAGAAAATCCTGGAGTCGGACTTTCATTTGTCTCTCAGCCCTGACAGCTTGACATGCGCCCTTACCTGCTACTGAAGCGAGTAACAGGGCTGCCACTCTGAACTGCAGTCCTCAGCTGTGATCACCACCCTCTGCAGTGATCACACACTGCTGATTGGGATTCTCCTGGTTTCTGGCCTGTCAGGCATGCAGTTTTTCTGGTGCTAATAACTTACAAATCTTGTGGCTGTTGGTGGTTTGCCCCTCATCCATTTGTACACTGTCAACTAGCTTTGCTACTGATGTTGTCCTCGGGCTTTGGTCTTGCCGTCTGCTTACTNGCTGGTGCTAATAACTTACAAATCTTGTGGCTGTTGGCGGTTTGCCCCTCATCCATTTGTACACTGTCAACTAGCTTTGCTACTGATGTTGTCCTTGGGCTTTGGTCTTGCCATCTGCTTACTTTACCTGTTTTTATTTTTAAAATTATTTTAAGAAAAATATTTATCTGTTATTTATTCGGCTGCACTGGGTCTTGGTTGTGGCACACAGGATCTTCAATCTTTGTCTCAATGAACAGGCTCTTTTATTTCTGGCATGTGACCACTTAGTTGCGGCATCTAGTTCCCTGGCCCAGGATTGAACCCAGGGCCCTTGCATAGGGAGTGTGGAGTCTTAGCCACTGGACCGTGAGGGAAGTCCCAATTTTACCTCTTTTTAATATATGGTTTTGAAAAACTCCCCACAATATGCTACTCTTGCCACCTCCTCCTTTCAACAGTTTATCTGTTATTG
>SJYW01053101.1:8379-19702 GCA_006410735.1 Raphicerus campestris
TTGTTGCTGGTGTTGCCCAGTCGTTAAGTCGTGTCTGACTCTTGCGACCCCACGGTCCGTATCCCGCCAGGCGCCTCTGTCCATGGGGTTCTCCAGGCAAGAACACGGGGGTGCGCTGCCATTTCCTCCTCCAGGGGCTCTTCCCGGCCCAGGGATCAGCCTGGGTCTCCCGCACTGCAGGTGGATTCTTTGCTGCTGAGGCATCAGGGAAGCCCTGTTCTTAAAAAATCTCTAACCAGGAAAAGAGCAGTGAGGCTACTTTGCTGTGGGGAGAAAGAGAGACACACAGGGACAGGGGGCCCGCCAGGGGCTGGGATGGGCCTCGTGGTGGGGCTGGGATGAGGGGGCTGTGGGCCCCAGAAAGGACCCAGACTTGGGCGGCGGGGCAGGGGCGGAAGGGGGTTTGTGCGTCTGCACAGTTTGCCGTCAGCGGGGCGAGCCTGAAATGTCGCAGGAAGCCTCTCCTGACTCATCTCGGAGCAGACATGAGACAGGACAAGGCCGTCCACTCTTCCTGTGCGGACACTCCCTGCCCTCCTGCTTCCCTCCCACCTGGCTAAGGGGCAGGCATCGTGAGGGGGCTTTGCATCTCAGGCTCGAGAGGAGCAGACTTTGTGTGGAGACCTGTCTGTCTCCTCTCAGGAGCTCCTGGGGGCCCTTCAGCCACTCCCGTGCCCCCGGCTCAGCGCAGTTGCATGAATGCTTCTTGTGCGAAAGAGGAAGCTGCTTCCGTGTTTCATTAGGTCTTTCCAGGTGTTGTAAATTTTAAAATTCTGTTTACTGTGCATTATTAACTTATTAGTATTGAAAACCACCATTGAACACTTAACAAAACTGAGGATTATTTAACCCAGATGATAATTAAGAATGCCAGTTTTATTCCTTTTTCTTCCAATGGGCTCAACAGAACAAGGAGCGATGCTAACCAGCGGGAGGTGTCTCTGCTCAATGTCAACCTCTGAGCTGCGGTTTATGGCTGACCTGTCGCCCGTTGCGTGCAGGATTCCACTGATCGATTCCCAGCGAGCCCGTTGGGCGGAGCCGCCTGCCCGAGCGTGAGGCCGTCGGGTGCCCGCAGCGGCTGATGGTTAAGTAGGTGAGGCGCGTCTGCACTCTGTTTAAACACAGCAACCTGGTTCAAGGGGATTGAATGACACATCGGAGGGGCACAGCTAATAAGGAGCAGAGCTGGATCAGTGGAAATCCTTTCATGTAAACATCCAGGGTTGGCTCCAAAAAATAGACGTTTTGCATTTAATCAACAGAAAAGCTTTGGTTTGAGCTCATCTCGATCCATGACTGTGGACAGTCCGGAAAGTGGATATTCTGGAATTCAGTCAGAGGCCCTTCCTTCCTTCCTGGCCTTTTCATTTTTTCTTTCTGTGGTCAAATGTTAATCGCAACTAAATCTTGTCTCCCAGACGTCAGCCTGAGCAAGCTGCCAACGACCCTGACTCACAAAAGAGGCCCTGAAGGTGAGCTGCCTGCAGAGGGTGTCAGCCTTCTCAGATGCGAGCTTGCTGGTCAACCCAGGGCCTTCTGTGCCAGCATGTAGGGCCCAGGCCGTCATGAAGATCTGGCATGGACACAGGTTCCTTCCTTGCCTCACATCTAAGTATTTATGCTGAGTTTGGAAAGTAACCACAGTTTGTTCCAGCAGAAGTCAGCCAGGTCAGTCTCTGCAAGTTGAGATAAAGCCTCTGCCTTGTCCAGAGTGAGGGCTGCAGATAATAGCAATCTGGGAGAATGGGTCTGCCTGACACCGGGGGGGCCCATGGATCACAACAAGACCCCGAGCGGCTGGAGGATGTCCAGGAACCGGTGGCTGTTCGCTGCTCATTATTGCTTTCCAAAGCCCAGGGTGTGGACACTTGAAATTATAATAGGAACCAACTCTTAACCCATGAGAATCACCCCCTTCTTACCACCCTTCAGAATGGACAGGAAAAAAAAGATTGTCAGAAAACAAATGAAAGTGTGAAACCCAGGACTTAGCAACGGCAACAGAATGAGGTGGCTGGTGCCCTCCTCTGTGGCACAGCCCACGTTTCACAACTGCTCTCTGGGGAGGCCCCCCAGCATAACATGCTCTCCAAGTCACAACAAGCCAGTCATGGTATCTTAAACTCCAATGCTGAAGAAAACACTGAGCAGCTGATGAGATGAGGTAGCAGGCCGGTCAGGAGCAAGGGAGGGCACAGGCATGTGGACACGTGTGTGCACGTTGTGTGCACGCACGCCGAAGGGAGTGTTGCATTCCCACCTCTCTGCATAGGCCAGCAAGGGGTGTCCTGCTGGGGGACCGGGTAGGGAAAACGGCTGGTGGTGGCCACAGTGCTCACCGTGTCCCCACGATGTGCCAGAACAGACAAGCTTGGGGTTCCTGGGTGCTCGGAGCCCTGGGGCCGGCCAGCATACACAGGCCCTGGGTGGTCACTCTGCGGGGCAGACGCTCTGTGCCTGTGAACAGCGGACCAGCTGGCACATGGTTGCAGTTTGTAGTGTATAAAGAAATTTCATGCACGCGTCTTATCTTCTGGTCACTATGAGGCAGACGTGACTCCCTGGGGCTCAGTCTTTAGGGGACACAGAGCGCTACATGGAGGGGAGCCAATTGGCGGTGGCCTAAACTCTCTGGACCTGAGAGGTGAGGTCTACCTGGCTGCCTGGGAACAGATTCCAGAAGATTCTGTGGTCAGAGTCTGACCCTGGATGGTCACTAACCCCTTGTCACTTGGCCAGTAAGTAACAGGGCAAGGGCCCAGCCGCTCACACTTACTCGCTGGACACTTAGTTGGAACAAGCGCGAGCCTGGTGCTGTGGGCTCAGATGGTGCCCTAGCTTCTGAGCTGGGCTGGTGGGTAGAGGCAGGGTGGAGGCATGGGCATGAGCACAGCCACGTGGGGGCCACACGCCCGCCACGAGCTGGCGAGTCGGAGCCCCCAGGGTCTGCAGGCAAGTGGAGTTGGCACCAGGGGGGTGTGCTTGGAGGAGGCTCGAGGCGCCGAGTGTGAGTGCCTGACGGCGGGGAGCAGGGGACGGAGCCACCACGTGGCTGAGAGAGGCCTGGGCGTGTGTGGGCGTGTGTGTGTAGGTCTACGTTCTGTGAGGAAACTCTCTGGACGTTTGATCTGGTTTAGGGAGCAAACCTCTGAGGATGCTTTGGTCTGTCCCCCTGTCTGGTGCTCGGGCTCTCCCGGAGGCTGAATGTGTCTGTGCGACATACGCACTCAGGGGATACGTCCTCAGCCTAGAGTCCTCTGAGGCCGTGTTCCTCTTGTTCTGCTCAAGCCTGTTGTCCTGATGGTTCTTCTTTGGAAGGGCCAGAGGTGTGGGGGCAGTGGATTGTGGTCGCTCCCGCACACAAATGTCACCTGCCGTCTCTGCGAGGTCGGTCCCAACTTCCCAGGTGTGTGCTGGTGTCTCTGAGTGTGTGTGTCCTGTTTCCATCCTCCCGCTAAATTTTAAGCTCGGCGTCTTAAGAGCTCATTTCTTATCCGCCATGCCACTCTGCGGTGCCGGAAGATAGGGCAAGCTGCGTACTTCTTGTTTAGACTAAATGACATCATCTCCTGGTTTAAGGAAATTAACTTGGGATTTTAAATTGTAAGTTTGGCTTTGGTGATTAAACACAGGCAAACATTTTGTTCTCAATGTTGGAATTCCCCAACTACCAGAATGAGNAAGTCGTGTCTGACTCTTGCGACCCCACGGTCCGTATCCCGCCAGGCGCCTCTGTCCATGGGGTTCTCCAGGCAAGAACACGGGGGTGCGCTGCCATTTCCTCCTCCAGGGGCTCTTCCCGGCCCAGGGATCAGCCTGGGTCTCCCGCACTGCAGGTGGATTCTTTGCTGCTGAGGCATCAGGGAAGCCCTGTTCTTAAAAAATCTCTAACCAGGAAAAGAGCAGTGAGGCTACTTTGCTGTGGGGAGAAAGAGAGACACACAGGGACAGGGGGCCCGCCAGGGGCTGGGATGGGCCTCGTGGTGGGGCTGGGATGAGGGGGCTGTGGGCCCCAGAAAGGACCCAGACTTGGGCGGCGGGGCAGGGGCGGAAGGGGGTTTGTGCGTCTGCACAGTTTGCCGTCAGCGGGGCGAGCCTGAAATGTCGCAGGAAGCCTCTCCTGACTCATCTCGGAGCAGACATGAGACAGGACAAGGCCGTCCACTCTTCCTGTGCGGACACTCCCTGCCCTCCTGCTTCCCTCCCACCTGGCTAAGGGGCAGGCATCGTGAGGGGGCTTTGCATCTCAGGCTCGAGAGGAGCAGACTTTGTGTGGAGACCTGTCTGTCTCCTCTCAGGAGCTCCTGGGGGCCCTTCAGCCACTCCCGTGCCCCCGGCTCAGCGCAGTTGCATGAATGCTTCTTGTGCGAAAGAGGAAGCTGCTTCCGTGTTTCATTAGGTCTTTCCAGGTGTTGTAAATTTTAAAATTCTGTTTACTGTGCATTATTAACTTATTAGTATTGAAAACCACCATTGAACACTTAACAAAACTGAGGATTATTTAACCCAGATGATAATTAAGAATGCCAGTTTTATTCCTTTTTCTTCCAATGGGCTCAACAGAACAAGGAGCGATGCTAACCAGCGGGAGGTGTCTCTGCTCAATGTCAACCTCTGAGCTGCGGTTTATGGCTGACCTGTCGCCCGTTGCGTGCAGGATTCCACTGATCGATTCCCAGCGAGCCCGTTGGGCGGAGCCGCCTGCCCGAGCGTGAGGCCGTCGGGTGCCCGCAGCGGCTGATGGTTAAGTAGGTGAGGCGCGTCTGCACTCTGTTTAAACACAGCAACCTGGTTCAAGGGGATTGAATGACACATCGGAGGGGCACAGCTAATAAGGAGCAGAGCTGGATCAGTGGAAATCCTTTCATGTAAACATCCAGGGTTGGCTCCAAAAAATAGACGTTTTGCATTTAATCAACAGAAAAGCTTTGGTTTGAGCTCATCTCGATCCATGACTGTGGACAGTCCGGAAAGTGGATATTCTGGAATTCAGTCAGAGGCCCTTCCTTCCTTCCTGGCCTTTTCATTTTTTCTTTCTGTGGTCAAATGTTAATCGCAACTAAATCTTGTCTCCCAGACGTCAGCCTGAGCAAGCTGCCAACGACCCTGACTCACAAAAGAGGCCCTGAAGGTGAGCTGCCTGCAGAGGGTGTCAGCCTTCTCAGATGCGAGCTTGCTGGTCAACCCAGGGCCTTCTGTGCCAGCATGTAGGGCCCAGGCCGTCATGAAGATCTGGCATGGACACAGGTTCCTTCCTTGCCTCACATCTAAGTATTTATGCTGAGTTTGGAAAGTAACCACAGTTTGTTCCAGCAGAAGTCAGCCAGGTCAGTCTCTGCAAGTTGAGATAAAGCCTCTGCCTTGTCCAGAGTGAGGGCTGCAGATAATAGCAATCTGGGAGAATGGGTCTGCCTGACACCGGGGGGGCCCATGGATCACAACAAGACCCCGAGCGGCTGGAGGATGTCCAGGAACCGGTGGCTGTTCGCTGCTCATTATTGCTTTCCAAAGCCCAGGGTGTGGACACTTGAAATTATAATAGGAACCAACTCTTAACCCATGAGAATCACCCCCTTCTTACCACCCTTCAGAATGGACAGGAAAAAAAAGATTGTCAGAAAACAAATGAAAGTGTGAAACCCAGGACTTAGCAACGGCAACAGAATGAGGTGGCTGGTGCCCTCCTCTGTGGCACAGCCCACGTTTCACAACTGCTCTCTGGGGAGGCCCCCCAGCATAACATGCTCTCCAAGTCACAACAAGCCAGTCATGGTATCTTAAACTCCAATGCTGAAGAAAACACTGAGCAGCTGATGAGATGAGGTAGCAGGCCGGTCAGGAGCAAGGGAGGGCACAGGCATGTGGACACGTGTGTGCACGTTGTGTGCACGCACGCCGAAGGGAGCGTTGCATTCCCACCTCTCTGCATAGGCCAGCAAGGGGTGTCCTGCTGGGGGACCGGGTAGGGAAAACGGCTGGTGGTGGCCACAGTGCTCACCGTGTCCCCACGATGTGCCAGAACAGACAAGCTTGGGGTTCCTGGGTGCTCGGAGCCCTGGGGCCGGCCAGCATACACAGGCCCTGGGTGGTCACTCTGCGGGGCAGACGCTCTGTGCCTGTGAACAGCGGACCAGCTGGCACGTGGTTGCAGTTTGTAGTGTATAAAGAAATTTCATGCACGCGTCTTATCTTCTGGTCACTATGAGGCAGACGTGACTCCCTGGGGCTCAGTCTTTAGGGGACACAGAGCGCTACATGGAGGGGAGCCAATTGGCGGTGGCCTAAACTCTCTGGACCTGAGAGGTGAGGTCTACCTGGCTGCCTGGGAACAGATTCCAGAAGATTCTGTGGTCAGAGTCTGACCCTGGATGGTCACTAACCCCTTGTCACTTGGCCAGTAAGTAACAGGGCAAGGGCCCAGCCGCTCACACTTACTCGCTGGACACTTAGTTGGAACAAGCGCGAGCCTGGTGCTGTGGGCTCAGATGGCGCCCTAGCTTCTGAGCTGGGCTGGTGGGTAGAGGCAGGGTGGAGGCATGGGCATGAGCACAGCCACGTGGGGGCCACACGCCCGCCACGAGCTGGCGAGTCGGAGCCCCCAGGGTCTGCAGGCAAGTGGAGTTGGCACCAGGGGGGTGTGCTTGGAGGAGGCTCGAGGCGCCGAGTGTGAGTGCCTGACGGCGGGGAGCAGGGGACGGAGCCACCACGTGGCTGAGAGAGGCCTGGGCGTGTCTGGGCGTGTGTGTGTAGGTCTACGTTCTGTGAGGAAACTCTCTGGACGTTTGATCTGGTTTAGGGAGCAAACCTCTGAGGATGCTTTGGTCTGTCCCCCTGTCTGGTGCTCGGGCTCTCCCGGAGGCTGAATGTGTCTGCGCGACATACGCACTCAGGGGATACGTCCTCAGCCTAGAGTCCTCTGAGGCCGTGTTCCTCTTGTTCTGCTCAAGCCTGTTGTCCTGATGGTTCTTCTTTGGAAGGGCCAGAGGTGTGGGGGCAGTGGATTGTGGTCGCTCCCGCACGCAAATGTCACCTGCCGTCTCTGCGAGGTCGGTCCCAACTTCCCAGGTGTGTGCTGGTGTCTCTGAGTGTGTGTGTCCTGTTTCCATCCTCCCGCTAAATTTTAAGCTCGGCGTCTTAAGAGCTCATTTCTTATCCGCCATGCCACTCTGCGGTGCCGGAAGATAGGGCAAGCTGAGTACTTCTTGTTTAGACTAAATGACATCATCTCCTGGTTTAAGGAAATTAACTTGGGATTTTAAATTGTAAGTTTGGCTTTGGTGATTAAACACAGGCAAACATTTTGTTCTCAATGTTGGAATTCCCCAACTACCAGAATGAGAACAATGCCGACAAAACACTTTAAAAAAAGTCATTGACATTTTTCTTCACACATAGATCCTGAAAAGGAACCATTTTCCCATAAGGTCAAGCAGGAATGTCACAATATGTGGGCAGACCTGAAATTAGATCCTTCTGGAAGTAAACTTGCATGGGTTGAATAAAGTTTTCATATTTTTTCTGCCATAGGTTTTTAGCTTTGTTATCCGAGTTGGTAGCTTTCATCAAAAACCTTTGACCTGGTCCAGAGAAAGATGTATATCTGGATGAACACTGCAAACCTCTGCCCATCACTCGGATGCTCATATACGCAGAGCATGACAACAGATGTTCTTGGCAATGGTTTGCTGGCTCATGTCCTCGAAACTGCTGACCTTTGCACACTTTTCTGGCACACAGCTCTTCCCAGCAGTTTAAGAAGGAGCATGTTGTGCACTGAGGTCCTGGCTGGCTGGAAAGCAAGTCAAGTCAAAAGCTAAGACATGGAAGTAACCTAACTGTCCATTGACAGATGAATGGATAAAAAGAAGAATAAAATGGACTACTCTCTCAGCCATAAAAATAATGCCATTTGCAGCCCCATAGATGGACCTAGAGATTGTCATACCAAGTAAAGTAAGTCAGACAGAGAAAGATGAATATCATATGATATGGCTTATATGTGCAATCTAGAAAAGTGGCACATAGGGATTAACAAGATAGACTCGCAGACAAAGAGCACAACCGTATGACTGCCAGAGAGGAAGAAGGGGATACAGTGAGGATTTGGTGGGTGTACACACTGCCACACGTGAAGGAAACAACAAGTTCCGACTGTGCAGCACAGGGAGCCACAGTCAGTATCTTGTAATAACCTGCTATGGGAAAGAAACTGGAGAGGCATGCATGCATGTGTGCATGCATGTGTGTCTGAATTGCTTTGCTGGACACGTGAGGCTAATGTGCTGTTGTAAATCAACTATACTTCAATTTAAGAAAAAGAAAAAATAGATAAATCATGTGATAGGCAAATGACACAAACGGAAACGCAAACTTCCAACGAAAGGGGAATAAGAGGCACCCACAGAGTCAACTCAGTGCTGTTAGCTGCACACGGCAGGCGTGGGGAGCTGACAGCCGTGGACGCTGAGCGGCTGCCGGGCAGGCACCGCGCCTGTGAGCTCTGCCTGCGAGCGTTGCCCAGCGTGCGCGTCCCTGGGGCAGCTGGGTGAGCGTGGCGTCTCATCAGGTGTGCCTGGGGCCACCTCCCTGGGGGTGAGCCGCCCCCATCACAGGAGCTCTACGTTGCCTGCAGATTCTGGGGTTTCACGGATGCACGTTCAGGGCACATGTGACCTGCATGGGCCTGGACTCAGAGTTGGATGCCAGGGACCTGATGCCATCCGTCAGCACAGCGACACACGGGAAGGGGGAGGGGGAGCATCTGGCCGGAAAGCCAAAGGGGAAAGCCTGGTGCTCACGGCTGCGTCCCCTCAGGCCCTGGGAAGAGCCGTCCCAGCGCCGAGTCAGGGCAGCGGGCTCTCAGACAAGAGGCTCTCATTTCACGGGTCACGGCCTCCAGCTCGGACTTTCTGTTGCAACATCAAATTTATAGCCCCGCAGCCCACTCCCCCTCCTGGGAACGCTCCCTCAGCATAGAGAACGGGGAACAGACCACCCTGCCTGACCGGAAAGGCCCCGGGGGCAGGGTGGCCAGTACAGGCGGGACAACCCACTGTCCGTGGGGAGGCTCCTCAGAGGAGCTAGGGGGCCTGCCTGACTCAGCCCATGGGGGCCTCGGACCCCGAGAGTGCTGGGGCTTCACCGGAGCTTAGACATGGAGGCTCACGCTGGGAGATGGCCCGTGGTGACTGCTCCACAGTACAGGCCGTCGTTCAGCTGTACACTTGAAACTAGTGCACTAGATGGAAATTCATGAACACAAATGAAAGGTGGGCTTGCCCCTGCCCTCGCTTCAGCTGCTGACGGCTACAGAGATGCTTGAAGCTGGACCCGCTGCCTATCTGGTCTGGGGCCCTGAGGCTGCGTCTCTCTGAGGCCACACGTGAGAGTTAACCTTGGAGGTACAGGAAGAGGGGTGCAGGGAGGTTTTCGCAGAAGAATGCGGCCTGCATGGTCTTCCAAGCTGATGATGGTGCACATGGGATGCTGTGGCTGAGCTGTGGTCGAGGGAGTCGTGCTCAGCGGCTGGCGCCCTGTGTCCCTCAGGGGAGGGCCCGCAACCCCGCGGGCACACAGGGACGAGGCTGAGCGGGCCCAGCTCCTGGGGGCATCCCACGGGGCGGAGGCAGGTCTGAGGGCGGCGTGGAGCCCAGGGCCTTGCAGGGAGCAGCACTGTGGGTCCTCCCGGACAGGGGCGTGCTGGGCACGGGCGAAGGGAGGCGTGGGAGGCTGGGCCCGGCCCGGGAAGTTTGCTTCCGGCTCGTTCCTGCGAATCTGTTTAATCTGTCACCAGGGGTCATTGGCCGGGCGGCGGCTCCTCTCCAGAGGCCGTTCCCAGGAAGGTGCCTGGGAAGGAGGAGGAAGACATTTGCAGAGACTCGGTGGGGAGGAAGCGCCGCACACACGGCTGGAGGTGTTCCCAGGCTCGCCGTCCGCCCCGCGGTCAGGGGTCAGGAAATGACTCGCCCCGTGGT
Source organism: Raphicerus campestris (assembly GCA_006410735.1). Taxonomy (NCBI): domain Eukaryota; kingdom Metazoa; phylum Chordata; class Mammalia; order Artiodactyla; family Bovidae; genus Raphicerus; species Raphicerus campestris. Next base: position 18,357 of record SJYW01053101.1, read on the forward strand.
GGTTCTGCTCCGGTGGCTGCGTCACTGGCCGGCCGTGCCCCAGGAGCGGTCCTGGCAACGTCCTGCCACCTGCAGCAACGCCTCCTCTTGATTCTAGTCAGTTAACTTGAGGGAAGGCCGTTTGTCCAACAGGGGTGAGAGGTGTCCTCTTAGTTGAAAAAGTCAGTTTAAGGTTTAAGAAAACTCTGACACACATCATGTAACATTTTAATTTTTCCCAAACCAAAATGCTGATTTCCAAACTTTTCAAGGGAGGGTCAGCCCCGGTGTTATTGGAGCCCCAAGTCTCCTTGATGCAGAGACCACCGTAGCCATGGGGGTGGGACCCAGCATCATCTTCAATGAGGGGGATGTGGCCCCTCCAGAAACCACCAAAGCTGGGAGCTCCTGGCTTATGGAATCGTGCCCACATCTGACTTGGCAATTTTTTTTTTCCATACTCACTTTTAAAGGGTTATTCCTATTATCTTTCACAGAAACAATTCTTTTTTCTTTTTATACTAATATGTAAAGCAATATTTTGTATAATTTGTTTTAATTAAAAAATATATCTAGTGCCTCCTAAGGTGGATCTTTGGGATTTGAAAGACTGAGGTGGGAGGAGAAGACAACGACAGAGGATGAGATGGTTGGATGGCATCACCGACTCAATGGACATGAGTTTGGGTGGACTCCAGGAGTTGGTGTTGGACAGGGAGGCCTGGCGTGCTGTGGTTCATGGGGTCACAGAGAGTCGGACATGACTGAGCGACTGAACTGCACTGGTGGTGCCAGTGGTAAACAGCCCACTCGCTAATGCGGGAGACAGAGAGAACAGGCCTCAGTCTCTGAATCAGGAACACCCCCCGGGGAAGGGCACAGCAAGCCCCGCCAGTATTCTTGCCTGGAAATTTCTATGGACAGAGGAGCCTGGCAGGATATAGTCCACTGGGGTGCAAAGAGTCAGACAGGACTGAAGCAACTTAGCAACTGTCTGACACATAATGGTTAACTTACGAAGTTCCAACAGGCATAGACTGGCTTTGGATGGACAGACACACGTGACTCGGTGAACACAACTGTACGTGGCACACAGGATACCAGAGGAATGTCCAGGTGAGGGTCCCTGAAGACCTCCAGCAGGGGGTGCCGGACCTCATAGAGGAGTCAGAGACCACAGGAAGGAGCAGGCTAGGGGATGAAAGTTAAAAACCTACACAGTGTCATCATGACCACGACCATCACCACCATCACCACCATCATCACCATCATTACCACCACCATCACCATCACCACCACCACCACCATTACCACCATCATCACCATCACCACCACCATCACCACCACCACCACCATCACCACCATCA
>SJYW01053101.1:26255-38584 GCA_006410735.1 Raphicerus campestris
AAAAAAAGTCATTGACATTTTTCTTCACACATAGATCCTGAAAAGGAACCATTTTCCCATAAGGTCAAGCAGGAATGTCACAATATGTGGGCAGACCTGAAATTAGATCCTTCTGGAAGTAAACTTGCATGGGTTGAATAAAGTTTTCATATTTTTTCTGCCATAGGTTTTTAGCTTTGTTATCCGAGTTGGTAGCTTTCATCAAAAACCTTTGACCTGGTCCAGAGAAAGATGTATATCTGGATGAACACTGCAAACCTCTGCCCATCACTCGGATGCTCATATACGCAGAGCATGACAACAGATGTTCTTGGCAATGGTTTGCTGGCTCATGTCCTCGAAACTGCTGACCTTTGCACGCTTTTCTGGCACACAGCTCTTCCCAGCAGTTTAAGAAGGAGCATGTTGTGCACTGAGGTCCTGGCTGGCTGGAAAGCAAGTCAAGTCAAAAGCTAAGACATGGAAGTAACCTAACTGTCCATTGACAGATGAATGGATAAAAAGAAGAATAAAATGGACTACTCTCTCAGCCATAAAAATAATGCCATTTGCAGCCCCATAGATGGACCTAGAGATTGTCATACCAAGTAAAGTAAGTCAGACAGAGAAAGATGAATATCATATGATATGGCTTATATGTGCAATCTAGAAAAGTGGCACATAGGGATTAACAAGATAGACTCGCAGACAAAGAGCACAACCGTATGACTGCCAGAGAGGAAGAAGGGGATACAGTGAGGATTTGGTGGGTGTACACACTGCCACACGTGAAGGAAACAACAAGTTCCGACTGTGCAGCACAGGGAGCCACAGTCAGTATCTTGTAATAACCTGCTATGGGAAAGAAACTGGAGAGGCATGCATGCATGTGTGCATGCATGTGTGTCTGAATTGCTTTGCTGGACACGTGAGGCTAATGTGCTGTTGTAAATCAACTATACTTCAATTTAAGAAAAAGAAAAAATAGACAAATCATGTGATAGGCAAATGACACAAACGGAAACGCAAACTTCCAACGAAAGGGGAATAAGAGGCACCCACAGAGTCAACTCAGTGCTGTTAGCTGCACACGGCAGGCGTGGGGAGCTGACAGCCGTGGACGCTGAGCGGCTGCCGGGCAGGCACCGCGCCTGTGAGCTCTGCCTGCGAGCGTTGCCCAGCGTGCGCGTCCCTGGGGCAGCTGGGTGAGCGTGGCGTCTCATCAGGTGTGCCTGGGGCCACCTCCCTGGGGGTGAGCCGCCCCCATCACAGGAGCTCTACGTTGCCTGCAGATTCTGGGGTTTCACGGATGCACGTTCAGGGCACATGTGACCTGCATGGGCCTGGACTCAGAGTTGGATGCCAGGGACCTGATGCCATCCGTCAGCACAGCGACACACGGGAAGGGGGAAGGGGAGCATCTGGCCGGAAAGCCAAAGGGGAAAGCCTGGTGCTCACGGCTGCGTCCCCTCAGGCCCTGGGAAGAGCCGTCCCAGCGCCGAGTCAGGGCAGCGGGCTCTCAGACAAGAGGCTCTCATTTCACGGGTCACGGCCTCCAGCTCGGACTTTCTGTTGCAACATCAAATTTATAGCCCCGCAGCCCACTCCCCCTCCTGGGAACGCTCCCTCAGCATAGAGAACGGGGAACAGACCACCCTGCCTGACCGGAAAGGCCCCGGGGGCAGGGTGGCCAGTACAGGCGGGACAACCCACTGTCCGTGGGGAGGCTCCTCAGAGGAGCTAGGGGGCCTGCCTGACTCAGCCCATGGGGGCCTCGGACCCCGAGAGTGCTGGGGCTTCACCGGAGCTTAGACATGGAGGCTCACGCTGGGAGATGGCCCGTGGTGACTGCTCCACAGTACAGGCCGTCGTTCAGCTGTACACTTGAAACTAGTGCACTAGATGGAAATTCATGAACACAAATGAAAGGTGGGCTTGCCCCTGCCCTCGCTTCAGCTGCTGACGGCTACAGAGATGCTTGAAGCTGGACCCGCTGCCTATCTGGTCTGGGGCCCTGAGGCTGCGTCTCTCTGAGGCCACACGTGAGAGTTAACCTTGGAGGTACAGGAAGAGGGGTGCAGGGAGGTTTTCGCAGAAGAATGCGGCCTGCATGGTCTTCCAAGCTGATGATGGTGCACATGGGATGCTGTGGCTGAGCTGTGGTCGAGGGAGTCGTGCTCAGCGGCTGGCGCCCTGTGTCCCTCAGGGGAGGGCCCGCAACCCCGCGGGCACACAGGGACGAGGCTGAGCGGGCCCAGCTCCTGGGGGCATCCCANCTTCAAAGAAGGCAAGTACTGAAGTCTGGTTCCAGCTATTTCCCCACTGAATTCAAACAGAGGCAGGCAGCCTTGTTCATGGTTAAAGGATTCAGGCTCTGGAAGAAGCTGAAGTTTCTAATGAGGAGATTGCAAAGACATTTTTGATGAGTATCAAGGAAGGAAATACATGGAAAAGCTAGTCATGTTTAGCTTTCAGAGAGTACTTTACATATATAAAATTCTTTATCATTTTCTCAAAATTGATTGATTCAAATTAGCAGATTATCAATCTGACAGTGAAGGTATGTCAATAAAACACAAATCTTATTTTGTTTTAGTGTTCTTTGAAATGCAGATGCAAATTTTGTCAACGATGAATTTACCATGTGGGAAATAAATGTAAGACTGGCCTTGTCACATAGGTGAGGTAGACAAAATGCCAGCTATGTTTTTTTTTCTTTTTTTCCAGCTATGTTTTCCTGATGATGCTCTATCAAGTTAGTGAACTGAAATACATCTGTACCCTTGCACTTGAAGATGTCTCTATTTGGAAACATAAATGGTGCATCTGGTAGGCATCATGTATAAAGGGAGAAGCTACTGGTATGGGTAATGTGATCATCATAATTGGGTTTCTTTCTTTTTTCCTGCTAAGTTTAGCCTATAAAGAATATATATATATATGGTGGGGAAGTTGTGAAGTAGGAGATAGATGTGTCCAGGCTGAGCAATTGCAATCAATCTCCTGCTAACACTTTTAGCCAGGAGCAATGGGCTCTGATTGGGTGGAAGACAAAATGATTACAGTTTCCTCAATCTTGAGGTCAAAAGCATTTTCCAGAATAACTCATATGCAGAGAAGGTCTTCAGTCTAGGGAGAGGCCAATGAAGGGAGGAGCCACCATCCCGTAATATGTCTACATATATATATATATGTAGGACTTTGAAAATATATTTCACTTATCTTTAAGATTAAAAATTTGGCCAAGTATAGAATCCTACCTTCAAAAAATTTGCTTAAAATTTTAGAGGCGTGGCTTGATTAAAATGCTGTGTCATTGAAGAATCTGATGATATCTGACTTAGAAATGTGTTTATATACAATATTTACTTGTGTAACTCTGTGGATATTTATGACCTTGTACCTTTGTGACTCTCAGGTTTATCATCCAACAAAATTTGCTGTTTACCATATGTAAAAAGACATCTTTACAAATAAGATCACACAAAGATTCGTAAATACTTTAGACTAATGAGGTACTAGAAGGCAATATTTGGGGGTGAGGAGTGGAACATGTTCAAAAACACTAATCACAGAAGTTAAGAGCTTGCATTCTTGACTCCACCATTTATTAGCTGTACGAGCTTGGCAAAGTAGTTTACTTTTCTAAGTATGAGACTTATGAACTTGAAAATAAAGCCTGCATTGCAGATTTTTATTTGCTTGCTTATTTTTAGGTAAAATAAATATCCCCCAAACTAGTTTTGTCCTCTATTTCAGGTAGGCCCAATTCACTTTTTCAAATGGAAAAAAATTAATGTTTTTAAAAATTGATATCATAAAAACTAAATTATTTTAATAAAGAAAAACATGTTTATGCTAGTTATCAATTATATAAAAAATTATCAAGCATGATAAAATGCATTTATTAAAAACGCATAGTGTTTAGCCAACCTGAAAACCAAATCAGTTGCTTGAAGCTATCCTCTAGCAAACCTAATAGTTAACATACGCAATTTGAAGTGGAAAATAAAACAAAACACTAAAAAAATATAATAATAATATAAATTAAAATAGAAGGAATACATTCATTTCTCTCATTAAGAAAATCAAGGAAATTATTTCTTTCCTTTTTTAAAAGAAATAATGTGTGCGGATGTACAAAAAACAGCAAAACATCATATTCCAATCAAAGGGGTAGAAATGAAAGAACAAAAATTAGGTTGCTCATTATAATGTCAATTATTTGCATTAGACAAGAGCTTAAAAATTAAACCTTTCAACTATGGCTAGAAATTCTCCTCAGCTATGTAAATGTGCTTTCAATTAATTCTGTTTCCCTGATAAACTATCTAACACTTCAGGCATTTCCTCCTGTCTTTCTTTCTCTTTTGGCAATATAAGCCCAACTACTGTATTTCCTGAGTATTCATTGTACTTTATCAACAGAGATTAAAGATTTAGACTAGTTGGTAATCCCATTATCTTGCATGAGAAAAGCAAAACTATCTTTGGTCATTGCCTGAAGAACTCCAGGGATTTATCCTGAGTCAGTATAAAATCCAATTAATTTTTAGGTTTCCTAGCAGCCATGTGGATCATTAGTTTATTCACTTGAATGCTTATGTTTACCACTATTTTACAAGGAGATTTTCTACTATAGGAAAGAAACTTGATTTGATTTTTCAAGCTAAATTTATTTGAAATAGGATTGACTTATGTAAAAATATTTTAAAGATGAAATATTACCATATGGAAAAAAGAATACCCATTTTATTAAAATGAATGGGCTGGCCTCGTGTTTTATTTTAGAAGCCTTCATTCAAGACCTGAGCTAACAAGGTATTTTCTTCAGAAAAAGTCCAAAATGTGTATATTTTCCCACCCCTTATCATGATCTCACACACACACACACACGCACACACACACACACACACACACACACACATTTTGATAACTGATATATAGCTGAGAGGGACAGGAACATTTGAGCCAATAATGAGAGACTGGGTTTGCTTAGCAAAGTCAAAATGTTATTTAGAACCTTAGATGAGATAATGTTTTGTAAAACAGCTACTGTATTTTCTAAGGTGCAGTAAATTTAACAAATACTACTATTACTACTAAGTCGCTTCAGTCGTGTCCGACTCTGTGAGACCCCATAGACAGCAGCCCACCAGGCTCCCCCGTCCCTGGGATTCTCCAGGCAAGAACACTGGAGTGGGTTGCCATTTCCTTCTCCAGTTTTCTTTTAAAATTAGATGAAGTTACAGTTCAGTACACACAGGCAATTTAACAAATAGTTGCAGCTATTATTATCTTACTGATATTATTCATTAATGATATTTTGCTGTCTTGGGAAAATGCAATTGTTAGATGGAAGTTCTGCATAGAATACAGGCTATAATGTTTTATGGTAATGTAGGGGACTGTGTAAAGACAAGTGCAAATTGAACATGGGAGACTTATTTCTAGCTAAAAATAAGAGGAAAGGCTCACCTTCTTTTTCTTTTTGAATTTCTCTCTTGGTTCTATCCAAATTTATGCACATTTTTAAATTGCCAATTTCAAAACTCAACAATGTTTCTTCAAGGATCTGAGAGCCTTATCTTTGAAATGAAAATACTACTATACCTCCCAGTTCCCTAGGAAGAGATAAGTCTTATTTCAGGTGTCGTCTGATCCCGAATTTTAAAGTCTACATGCTTTACTGAGTGGATTATATGCAATTAGTTATGAAAGGATTAAATTTATTTCTGTCTTTGCAAACTCTTTAGCAGATTGCTTATCTATGAAGTGTGTCTCATCACAATCTGTTTTAATGCTTATTCAGTAGTAACATTTTATTGGTCTTCTATCTTTGTAAAAGTTTTCTGCATTGGGGGAAGATTTTGGTTTGGCCTGGGGCTCAGACAGAAAAGAATCCACCTGCAATGCTGGAGACCTGGGTTCAACCCCTGGGTTGGGAGGATCCTCTGGAGGAGGGCATGGCAACCCCACTATTCTTGCCTTGAGAATGCCCACAGACAGAGAAGCCTGGTGGGCTACAGTCCACGGGGTTGCAAAGAATTGGACATAACTGAGCAACTAAACACAGCATATTTTCCCCAAAAAGCAAATGCTATTTCTTTTCCTGAGTGTTCCCCCAAATTTCAGGATATCATAACTTCTTTGGACAGGAGAAAATCTTCATTGACCATTTTCTTTCTTTGAATACTTTGTAAATAATGTGAATAATGGACTCTGAGCAGGCCTACATAGAATCCAGTTTAACAATAAGGTCTTTGAATCTAGAAGTTTCTTTCCAAAAGCTTTTTTTAAGAAAAAGCTATCATTTTTGCTTTTTTCATAAGTATAGAAGAAAAATTTTTTCAAAGACACTGGTTAAAATGATAAGACATATTCAAGCCACTGCAATAGAGGAGAGAGATTTCAGCATAAACGTGAGCTCAATTCTTAGAATATAAAAGACAGCTAATAATTAGAGTCAACTAGCAAAGTGAGGCGGAGAAGGCAATGGCACCCCACTCCAGTACTTTTGCCTGGAAAATCTCATGGATGGAGGAGTCTGGAGGGCTGCAGTCCATGTGGTTGCTAAGAGTCGGACACGACTGAAGCAACTTAGCAGCACCAGCAGCAGCAGCAAAGTGAAGAGGGAAAGTAGATGGCAATTACTAAGAGGAATTTGGTTAGAAATCTAGGGTAGGAAGATGTTTGCTGCTACTGCTGCTGCTGCTAAGTCGCTTCAGTCGTGTCCGACTCTGTGCGACGCCATAGATGGCGCCCACTAGGCTCCTCTGTCCCTGGGATTCTCCAGGCAAGAACACTGGAGTGGGTTGCCATTTCTTTCTTCAATGCATGAAAGTGAAAAGTGAAAGGGAAGTCGCTCAGTCGTACCCNTTCTTCAAAGAAGGCAAGTACTGAAGTCTGGTTCCAGCTATTTCCCCACTGAATTCAAACAGAGGCAGGCAGCCTTGTTCATGGTTAAAGGATTCAGGCTCTGGAAGAAGCTGAAGTTTCTAATGAGGAGATTGCAAAGACATTTTTGATGAGTATCAAGGAAGGAAATACATGGAAAAGCTAGTCATGTTTAGCTTTCAGAGAGTACTTTACATATATAAAATTCTTTATCATTTTCTCAAAATTGATTGATTCAAATTAGCAGATTATCAATCTGACAGTGAAGGTATGTCAATAAAACACAAATCTTATTTTGTTTTAGTGTTCTTTGAAATGCAGATGCAAATTTTGTCAACGATGAATTTACCATGTGGGAAATAAATGTAAGACTGGCCTTGTCACATAGGTGAGGTAGACAAAATGCCAGCTATGTTTTTTTTCTTTTTTTCCAGCTATGTTTTCCTGATGATGCTCTATCAAGTTAGTGAACTGAAATACATCTGTACCCTTGCACTTGAAGATGTCTCTATTTGGAAACATAAATGGTGCATCTGGTAGGCATCATGTATAAAGGGAGAAGCTACTGGTATGGGTAATGTGATCATCATAATTGGGTTTCTTTCTTTTTTCCTGCTAAGTTTAGCCTATAAAGAATATATATATATATATATGGTGGGGAAGTTGTGAAGTAGGAGATAGATGGGTCCAGGCTGAGCAATTGCAATCAATCTCCTGCTAACACTTTTAGCCAGGAGCAATGGGCTCTGATTGGGTGGAAGACAAAATGATTACAGTTTCCTCAGTCTTGAGGTCAAAAGCATTTTCCAGAATAACTCATATGCAGAGAAGGTCTTCAGTCTAGGGAGAGGCCAATGAAGGGAGGAGCCACCATCCCGTAATATGTCTACATATATATATATATGTAGGACTTTGAAAATATATTTCACTTATCTTTAAGATTAAAAATTTGGCCAAGTATAGAATCCTACCTTCAAAAAATTTGCTTAAAATTTTAGAGGCGTGGCTTGATTAAAATGCTGTGTCACTGAAGAATCTGATGATATCTAACTTAGAAATGTGTTTATATACAATATTTACTTGTGTAACTCTGTGGATATTTATGACCTTGTACCTTTGTGACTCTCAGGTTTATCATCCAACAAAATTTGCTGTTTACCATATGTAAAAAGACATCTTTACAAATAAGATCACACAAAGATTCGTAAATACTTTAGACTAATGAGGTACTAGAAGGCAATATTTGGGGGTGAGGAGTGGAACATGTTCAAAAACACTAATCACAGAAGTTAAGAGCTTGCATTCTTGACTCCACCATTTATTAGCTGTACGAGCTTGGCAAAGTAGTTTACTTTTCTAAGTATGAGACTTATGAACTTGAAAATAAAGCCTGCATTGCAGATTTTTATTTGCTTGCTTATTTTTAGGTAAAATAAATATCCCCCAAACTAGTTTTGTCCTCTATTTCAGGTAGGCCCAATTCACTTTTTCAAATGGAAAAAAATTAATGTTTTTAAAAATTGATATCATAAAAACTAAATTATTTTAATAAAGAAAAACATGTTTATGCTAGTTATCAATTATATAAAAAATTATCAAGCATGATAAAATGCATTTATTAAAAACGCATAGTGTTTAGCCAACCTGAAAACCAAATCAGTTGCTTGAAGCTATCCTCTAGCAAACCTAATAGTTGACATACGCAATTTGAAGTGGAAAATAAAACAAAACACTAAAAAAATATAATAATAATATAAATTAAAATAGAAGGAATACATTCATTTCTCTCATTAAGAAAATCAAGGAAATTATTTCTTTCCTTTTTTAAAAGAAATAATGTGTGCGGATGTACAAAAAACAGCAAAACATCATATTCCAATCAAAGGGGTAGAAATGAAAGAACAAAAATTAGGTTGCTCATTATAATGTCAATTATTTGCATTAGACAAGAGCTTAAAAATTAAACCTTTCAACTATGGCTAGAAATTCTCCTCAGCTATGTAAATGTGCTTTCAATTAATTCTGTTTCCCTGATAAACTATCTAACACTTCAGGCATTTCCTCCTGTCTTTCTTTCTCTTTTGGCAATATAAGCCCAACTACTGTATTTCCTGAGTATTCATTGTACTTTATCAACAGAGATTAAAGATTTAGACTAGTTGGTAATCCCATTATCTTGCATGAGAAAAGCAAAACTATCTTTGGTCATTGCCTGAAGAACTCCAGGGATTTATCCTGAGTCAGTATAAAATCCAATTAATTTTTAGGTTTCCTAGCAGCCATGTGGATCATTAGTTTATTCACTTGAATGCTTATGTTTACCACTATTTTACAAGGAGATTTTCTACTATAGGAAAGAAACTTGATTTGATTTTTCAAGCTAAATTTATTTGAAATAGGATTGACTTATGTAAAAATATTTTAAAGATGAAATATTACCATATGGAAAAAAGAATACCCATTTTATTAAAATGAATGGGCTGGCCTCGTGTTTTATTTTAGAAGCCTTCATTCAAGACCTGAGCTAACAAGGTATTTTCTTCAGAAAAAGTCCAAAATGTGTATATTTTCCCACCCCTTATCATGATCTCACACACACACACACACGCACACACACACACACACACACACACACACATTTTGATAACTGATATATAGCTGAGAGGGACAGGAACATTTGAGCCAATAATGAGAGACTGGGTTTGCTTAGCAAAGTCAAAATGTTATTTAGAACCTTAGATGAGATAATGTTTTGTAAAACAGCTACTGTATTTTCTAAGGTGCAGTAAATTTAACAAATAATACTATTACTACTAAGTCGCTTCAGTCGTATCCGACTCTGTGAGACCCCATAGACGGCAGCCCACCAGGCTCCCCCGTCCCTGGGATTCTCCAGGCAAGAACACTGGAGTGGGTTGCCATTTTCTTCTCCAGTTTTCTTTTAAAATTGGAGGAAGTTACAGTTCAGTACACACAGGCAATTTAACAAATAGTTGCAGCTATTATTATCTTACTGATATTATTCATTAATGATATTTTGCTGTCTTGGGAAAATGCAATTGTTAGATGGAAGTTCTGCATAGAATACAGGCTATAATGTTTTATGGTAATGTAGGGGACTGTGTAAAGACAAGTGCAAATTGAACATGGGAGACTTATTTCTAGCTAAAAATAAGAGGAAAGGCTCACCTTCTTTTTCTTTTTGAATTTCTCTCTTGGTTCTATCCAAATTTATGCACATTTTTAAATTGCCAATTTCAAAACTCAACAATGTTTCTTCAAGGATCTGAGAGCCTTATCTTTGAAATGAAAATACTACTATACCTCCCAGTTCCCTAGGAAGAGATAAGTCTTATTTCAGGTGTCGTCTGATCCCGAATTTTAAAGTCTACATGCTTTACTGAGTGGATTATATGCAATTAGTTATGAAAGGATTAAATTTATTTCTGTCTTTGCAAACTCTTTAGCAGATTGCTTATCTATGAAGTGTGTCTCATCACAATCTGTTTTAATGCTTATTCAGTAGTAACATTTTATTGGTCTTCTATCTTTGTAAAAGTTTTCTGCATTGGGGGAAGATTTTGGTTTGGCCTGGGGCTCAGACAGAAAAGAATCCACCTGCAATGCTGGAGACCTGGGTTCAACCCCTGGGTTGGGAGGATCCTCTGGAGGAGGGCATGGCAACCCCACTATTCTTGCCTTGAGAATGCCCACAGACAGAGAAGCCTGGTGGGCTACAGTCCACGGGGTTGCAAAGAATTGGACATAACTGAGCAACTAAACACAGCATATTTTCCCCAAAAAGCAAATGCTATTTCTTTTCCTGAGTGTTCCCCCAAATTTCAGGATATCATAACTTCTTTGGACAGGAGAAAATCTTCATTGACCATTTTCTTTCGTTGAATACTTTGTAAATAATGTGAATAATGGACTCTGAGCAGGCCTACATAGAATCCAGTTTAACAATAAGGTCTTTGAATCTAGAAGTTTCTTTCCAAAAGCTTTTTTTAAGAAAAAGCTATCATTTTTGCTTTTTTCATAAGTATAGAAGAAAAATTTTTTCAAAGACACTGGTTAAAATGATAAGACATATTCAAGCCACTGCAATAGAGGAGAGAGATTTCAGCATAAACGTGAGCTCAATTCTTAGAATATAAAAGACAGCTAATAATTAGAGTCAACTAGCAAAGTGAGGCGGAGAAGGCAATGGCACCCCACTCCAGTACTTTTGCCTGGAAAATCTCATGGATGGAGGAGTCTGGAGGGCTGCAGTCCATGTGGTTGCTAAGAGTCGGACACGACTGAAGCAACTTAGCAGCACCAGCAGCAGCAGCAAAGTGAAGAGGGAAAGTAGATGGCAATTACTAAGAGGAATTTGGTTAGAAATCTAGGGTAGGAAGATGTTTGCTGCTACTGCTGCTGCTGCTAAGTCGCTTCAGTCGTGTCCGACTCTGTGCGACTCCATAGATGGCGCCCACTAGGCTCCTCTGTCCCTGGGATTCTCCAGGCAAGAACACTGGAGTGGGTTGCCATTTCTTTCTTCAATGCATGAAAGTGAAAAGTGAAAGGGAAGTCGCTCAGTCGTACCCTACTCTTAGCGACCCCATGGGCTGCAGCCTACCAGGCTCTTCNGTCCTTTCCAGAACCTCGGTGCCACCACGGTCATTTCCACATCAGGCAGTTCAGGCTCTGATTCTGAGCTGAATCAGAGTCGGGCAGGCACGAGCCGGGGAGAGGCAGTGCTCACAGGAGCCACTAAGAGGAGGCTGGGCGCTCCAGGGGCTCAGGCTTAAGAATCCCTCCAACTCAGGGAGCCACATGAGCTGGGGGCCAGGTGGAGAGCTTGTGTGTGCTGAGGTCAGACCAGGCTGCCCCCTAGCTCAGCTCCCTCACTGCAGAGCTGGGCGACCAGGCTGGCACACTGCCCGACTCCCTTGATTCAGTCCCTCAAAGCTCACATGTGGCAGCAACACTCGGGAGAGACTTCACCACGCAGGGCCACTCCACTTAAGTCCCACTCCTCGCCTCCTGTGCTTACTTGTGGGTGGGCTTATCTGAAGCCAAGTCTCACCTCTGAAATGGAAGCTATAAGCATGATCTATGCCATAGGGTTACGAGGATTTGAGGAGATAGTGTCTGTAACGCGTTTAACAAAGAACCTAACATAAATGTTCAAAATGGTGATGATGGGATTGATGGTGGTGATGGTGGTGGTAATGATGGTGATGATGGTGGTGATGGTGGTGGTGATGGTGATGATGGTGGTGATGGTGATGATGGTGGTGATGGTGATGATGGGATTGATGGTGGTGATGGTGGTGGTGGTGATGGTGGTGGTGGTGGTGGTGATGGTGGTGGTGATGGTGATGATGGTGGTGATGGTGATGATGGTGGTGGTGGTGATGGTGGTGATGGTGATGATGGTGGTGGTGGTGATGGTGGTGATGGTGGTG
>SJYW01053101.1:38643-54467 GCA_006410735.1 Raphicerus campestris
CACCACCACCACCACCATCACCACCACCACCATCATCACCACCACCACCATCACCACCACCACCATCATCATCATCAATCCCATCATTACCATCACCACCATCATCACCACCACCACCATCACCACCATCACCACCATCAATCCCATCATCACCATTTTGAACATTTATGTTAGGTTCTTTGTTAAACGCGTTACAGACACTTATCTCCTCAAATCCTTGTAACCCTATGGCATAGATCATGCTTATAGCTTCCATTTCAGAGGTGAGACTTGGCTTCAGATAAGCCCACCCACAAGTAAGCACAGCAGGCGAGGAGTGGGACTTAAGTGGAGTGGCCCTGCGTGGTGAAGTCTCTCCCGAGTGTTGCTGCCACATGTGAGCTTTGAGGGACTGAATCAAGGGAGTCGGGCAGTGTGCCAGCCTGGTCGCCCAGCTCTGCAGTGAGGGAGCTGAGCTAGGGGGCAGCCTGGTCTGACCTCAGCACACACAAGCTCTCCACCTGGCCCCCAGCTCATGTGGCTCCCTGAGTTGGAGGGATTCTCAAGCCTGAGCCCCTGGAGCGCCCAGCCTCCTCTTAGTGGCTCCTGTGAGCACTGCCTCTCCCCGACTCGTGCCTGCCCGACTCTGATTCAGCTCAGAATCAGAGCCTGAACTGCCTGATGTGGAAATGACAGTGGTGGCACCGAGGTTCTGGAAAGGGCGAGGGGCGGTGCTGGTGACAGCCACCCTCGGGGATCGGTGAGCCTGGCTCTGGAGTAACATGGTGATACCTATTACTCATCAAATGTCCTTCTCCCTGGAGGCAGGTTTTAATTTTAGACACGAGAGAGAAGAGAGGAAAGTCACCCTGTAGCGGATCCGGGATGCACACCCAGAGCTCTCTAATTGCAGCCCCTGAGTTTTAGCTGTTGGTTCTGCGACCCTACCCTCGGCAGGGACCACCACAGGGCCCTCTAGATGCCAGCTGCTATGTGGAAGCCCCTCACAGGAGGGAGGGGACAGGGCTGGAGCAGGTTTCTAATTTCCCTGTGTGAGGTGTCGAGGATAAGGCTGAGCTACGTAGCAAATGAGCTGGACGTGTCTAACCTCCACTATCCTGGCTCACTCTGCAGAGGCTACCTGTGGGTCTCCTCTGACCAAGAGCCTGAAACGTTGAGGCAAAGCTTGAGCGCACCCTGAGCTCTGAGACGCTGTCTGGGACCTGATGCCTGATGCCTGCCCCGCCCCCACACCGGGCCCTGCTCCCACACCCTACAGCCGCCACCGCCTGACGTTTGCTGGGAAGATAGCAGAGCACTCAGCCCCTTGCGGTCACTGCCTCCAGACACTGGACTTATTCTCCACCGACCATCCTCCTGCCCACCTGAATCTACACGACCCTCTCCTAGCAGCCCGGCAGAACCGGACGCAGCCACACAGGACAGCTGGCACCTCATCCCTGGCCCGCCCCATCTGGTCCTGCCTGCGCACGCTCACACTCCTGTACATACTCACCCAGGAAGCACACGTACATGCCAACAGGCTCGCACACGTGTTCACACCCGCGCACACCTCTGCCCTAGAACTCACTCTCCGAAGAGGAATGTGGCTCCTCTTAGCCTTCTCTTAACCCCAGACAGAGGCCCAATGCCAGGCGTGTTGCAGTCGTTTCATAGGTCATCCAGCTGAAGTGACTAAGATAAGGAGATTATCTTAAATAAGCATTTATAAAGTTAAACATTCAAATAAGCATCTTTCAAAATACTATTTGGAAAGTCCTTTCTTTGGTCCAGTGACCGTCACACACTTTTGGAACTCTGATCAGTGTGGCAAGCTGCCCACGATTCGGCTGACGTGTCAGACGCTCAGAAGCGGCCAGCAGGCCTCTCCCCACCGGGGGGCCTTCAGACCCTCTGCTTCCTGTGCCTGTCGTCGCCCTCGCCTGTGCAGATTCGGCTCTAGGGCCCTGGTCTCATGTCAGCCCCGTGGAAGCAGAGCCTGGGCGTCCATCGCGGAGCAGTGGCCCTGACTGTCTCTGGCTCTCAGTGACTGAAGGTGCTAGAAAACCAGAGAAGGTGCCACAGTGCTGGGAGGCCAAGGAAAGGAACGTGGGGTTGTCTGCAACTGCCCACAGTGAGGCTTCCTGTGCCCACAGCACTGTCTCCCAGGCTCGCTGCCCAGGGGTCTGCAAGGGCCCGATGGGCCACCTGCAGACTGCCCCCGAGGTCAGCCAGACCTGGGCCCTAGCCTGGCAGCTCGCAGAGCTCCGGCAGGATGCAGACCCTCGAGGGCCGCAGACCCTGGCTGGTTTTGGCCAGCAGCTGCCCTTGGCTCCCTGCCCCTGGGCACTCTGGTCTTGGCTTCCTCGTCAAAACCAGCCAAGAAGAGAGTGTCGTAGCAGGACAGACATCAGGGCTACACAGTGCGTGAGAGAAAGCACCCATCTCTGCAGCCACATTCCACGGCGGGCCAAGGTCGTGTGGTGTAGCAGGCAGTCTCCCTCATCCTTCCTGCCGGATCGCACCAGCCGCACGCAAGCCAGAGGTGAGCGCCCAGTCCAGGGTGGCAGACGCCAGCGGGGCAAGGGGGCAGTTCCCACCCCGTCTAAACGCCCCCATCTCCTACGTGCGTGGTTTCCTTTACTCTTGCCTGTCGTGGGGACTAAGGATGCCCGCTTCAAAGATGTGTCATTAGGAAGTGACGAGAGGTGAGGCGGGGCATTGAGGGCAGCTCCAGGGCCAGCCGTGGGTCCGGAGCCACATTCGCCGTCAGCGCTGAGGGCAGGGGGTCCCCTGTTCTGGGGCATCTCTGGGGGAGTCCTTCACTCCTGCTCATCACAGCACCAGCCCGCCAGCCCCTCACTGCGGTGGGGCGGGGAGGAGGCTGCAGTCACGGGCATCAGGGCGGCATCCCAAACACGCCGGGGCCTGTCCCCGTGGTCCCAGGCGTGGCTGGCTGAGTGCCCGGCTCCCCAGTAACTTGCACTCTGGTTAGAGGTGCCTTGACTGTGATGAGCACCGCTACCGGGCTGTCTCCGCGATGGTGACAGTGTTTATTTGTGACAGCCAGCTGCAGCGACGTGCCCTGGAAAGTCCCAGGCTTCCATGTGCCTCCTCAGTGCTGCCTGCAAACCCGGGTTACTGAACCCTACTCCGTGAGTGACCCTCAGGATCGGACGACTGCCCAGTGGGCTGCAGTCATGAGTGGACCTGCCAGCAATGTCTCTGCAGGAGACATTGGTGGGGAGGAAGGCACCCCCAAGCCCGTGCCTGTTCAGGCCTGCCGCAGCGAAGAATTCAGAGGGGAAAGGGCACCTAGCAGGGCAGGGGGAGGCCAGCTCTGCCCTGGGTGTGGGTACCTGCCCCTCAGGGAGTGCTGGCATGGACCCCACCCATATTCTCTCTGCTGTCTCTGCCCTGCTCTGTGCTCAGCTGTGAGTCCCCCTCTCCACCCAGAGTCCCCCGGCTCTGCCCTCATCTGGTTCCTACTACTGATCTTGGAGATAAGCTCAGGGATGGGTGGTGATGGTGATGGTGACTGAAAGAGGACACATATGAGGGCTCACACGAGGAACCAGGGGCTGGGCTGGCCTGTAGTGAGGACGGATAGTCCATAGTGAGGCTGGATGGTCAATAGTGAGGACGGATGGTCAATAGTGAGGATGGATGGTCCATAGTGAGGATGGATGTTGCATAGTGAGGATGGATGGTCCATAGTGAGGATGGATGGCCCATAGTGAGGCTGGATGGTCAATAGTGAGGACAGATGGTCAATAGTGAGGATGGATGGCCCATAGTGAGGCCGGATGGTCAATAGTGAGCACAGATAGCCCATAGTGAGGACAAATGGTCAATAGTGAGGCTGGATGGTCCATAGTGAGGCCAATGGTCAATAGTGAGGACAGATGGTCAATAGTGAGGACAGATGGTCTGTACTGAGGATGGATGGTCCATAGTGAGGATGGATGGTCTGTAATGAGAATGGATGGTCAATAGTGAGGATGGATGGTCAGTAGTGAGGATGGGTGGCCCATAGTGAGGACAGATGGTCAGTAGTGAGGATGGATTATCCATAGTGAGGACGGATGGTCTGTAGTGAGGCTGGATGGTCAACAGTGAGGACAAATGGTCAATAGTGAGGCTGGATGGTCCATAGTGAGGATGGATGGTCCATAGTGAGGCCGGATGGTCAATAGTGAGGACAAATGGTCCATGGAGAGGATGGATGGCCCATAGTGAGGCTGGATGGTCAGTAGTGAGGATGGATGGCCCATAGTGAGGCTGGATGGTCAATAGTGAGGATGGATAGTCCACAGTGAGGATGGATGGTCAATAGTGAGGACAGATGGTCAATAGTGAGGATGGATGGCCCATAGTGAGGCCGGATGATCAATAGTGAGCACAGATGATCCATATTGAGGACAAATGGTCAATAGTGAGGCCGGATGGTCAATAGTGAGCACAGATGGTCAATAGTGAGGCTGGATGGTCTGTAGTGAGGATGGATGGTCTATAGTGAGGACAGATGGTCCATACTGAGGATAGATGGTCTATAATGAGAACGATGGTCAGTAGAGGCCACTGACATTCAACCTAAGGCTCAGAGAAAAGCCTGGCAGGGGCATGGAATTCTGGAGTGGAGCCAGACCTGCCTTTGTAGCTAACTACCTCCAACAGCTGATGGTCTTGGGTGAGGTCTGTGGGCCTGCGTGTCCCAACGCTGGAATTGGACAAAGAAGCCTGACGTTGAGGTGCAGCAAGTGAGGAGCCCCAGTCTGGGTGTGACCGGCAGTCCCAGGACCGGGGTGAACATGGACTTCACACCCTGCTCACCCCCAGGACCCCTGCCTGCGTTCCCAGAGGGCATCGCTGCCCAGCCTCTGTGTTTGCTAGGGCCACTGTCCCCCGGCCCCCAAGCCCAGGACTGCAGCCAATCCAGTTCCTGGGCCCCTGCCCCGGGCACATGCACAGCCACAGGGTCGTCAGAGGCCCCAATGCCCTGGGAAGCTGCCCGTCCTCCCGCCCAGGCTGCTCTGCCTTCCGCTAATGGTGAGACACTAACCGGTCAACAGTGCGGGTTGAAACCTTATAAGTGTAACTCATACATTTCATTTTACTTATGGATGTAGTACTTTTTCAGGATTAATAGTACCCCTTATTCTTGTTTTTGTGTAATACTCAGCTATACAATTTGCAAATTAAATTTAAATAAATATTTTGTCAGTTGGTTGACTAAATGTCTTCAGATGTCGTATTTCAAACCATTTTTATGAATTTGACACATCTGATTTCCTTGAGCACTTCAAACACTGAGTAAAGAAAACCTGCAGATCTAACCAGAGGTGAGACGTGCCAGCGGCTCTGCAGCGGCGGCTCTTGGTTGTTATTGGGGTTGAGATTTTACGGCGCAGGAAGATGGTAGTGTCCAAATGGATGCCCCCCTTCTTTCCAGAGTTTCCTGTGCTGTAATTTTGGAATTTTACTCCAAGAGCAGCCTGTGTGAGATGGGGAAAGGCAGCTGAAGAGCCTGTGCAGAATGCCAAATACCCCAGCAGAGGCGGCCCCAGGCCACACGGGGGTTTTCTCAAACACTCTCTGGAAGGCCAGGGTGTTCCACTTACTCTGGGGTGGACACCCCGGCCTGCCAGCCACAGCAGCACCTCATTCCTCTGAGGTGCCAGTGGCACTGGGGCTCCGGTGTTCCTTGGAATTAGGCCTGGTTTGTGTAGTTGGCAGGCGAGGGCAGCGGGGGCTGCAGGACGGGGAGGTTCTTGACTCCCGCTCCGTGCCTCCTCTGATCCTCTTGGGCTTTGCCTTCTACTCTGAACAGAATAAGGGCCCTATGAACACTCCACTGTGCTTGCAGACCTGGGAGCTGGTGGCAATCCCCTGGAAGGGAGGAAGGGAGACGCCTAGTAAGGGAGCAGGATGCCCACTGGACTTGAGCAAGTGCACCAGTGACCCCCCGCTGACCAGAGGGCTGGGCCACGACCACTTGGCCAGGAGCTCGTGGCTTAACTGGGTGGGACCTGCGGGGCCTCAGTGCGTGGCTGCACGGGGCTGGCCTCTCTCGACACACAGGCCTGTAGGCCAGTGAGGGGCCTCTCCAGCACCCAGCGCACAGCTGGCACCCTGGCCTTGGCACCCAGCTTTTGGACGGTGGGAGGGGTAGGCCTGCTGTTGAAGCCCTGGCCTGTGGACGCGTCGAGGTGGCCCAGCCTGGTCCAGGTCAGCCTGAAGCGGACGCAGGCGGCCGGCTCCCCTTTCGGTCAAGCTGAGGGTGCCCCTGAGGAGCAAGGGTGCACCAGGCTGTGCTCTGCTTGGAGACAGTGACTTTGTCCCGGGGAGGTGAGCAGTCCACCGCTGGGTTAGGGCCGCTGCAGGTGGACGGTGAGCAGAGCCATGGGAGAGCAGGGAGGGTGGGCAGGCCCTCTTCCTCCTGGCCCCACCTGGCAATCAGGCTTCGCCCTCCAGCAAAAGTCCGACAATCCTCACAGTGTTTGTCTGGGCAAGCACATTTATAGACTCTGTTACTCATAGTCGTGCTAATCCTGAACAAGACACGCAACTGCTGATGGCTGCTCAGAAGCCCTGTGCCTGGAACCTGGTGGGCAGCTTTTGTTTCCTCCACAGGGAGAGCACTGTGTCCACGGCACCCAGTGACCCAGCTCCCCAGGGAGAGGACTGTGTCCACAGCACCCCAGTGACCCAGCTCCCCGGGGAGAGGACTGTGTCCACGGCACCCCAGTGACCCGGCTGGCCTTCAGTAATGGCCTCCATTATCCTCACACTGCAAGTGCTACACGTTAAGAGAGCCTCGCATATCAATTATTAAATGAATACAGATAAACGTGAAGTGATTTCTGCTCAGAACATAGCCACCATAATAATAGATTTTCCGTGTGTGACCACTGGAAGCAGCACATCGTAAAGCAGTTTTGCTTCGCTCGTGGATTGTGATGGGTGTGAACACAAGCACCTCCATAGGTACACACGAGCATTGCCACGCACGCCTGGCATGGCTGCAGAGGTTGCCGGGGCAACCGCTCTTCTTGATGCTGTCTGGGTGTTTCGGGTTGTGGAGAGGGGCTGTGTCCTGCTTCGGCTGCTGAGAACCCACGTCATTGCCATGATGGCATAAAAGGAAGCTTTTCCTCCAACCTGTTGCTTACTTGAGGAGAACAAAGCCCCCTCAGGCCTGGTGGGTGAGATGCAGCCACCGAGGCCTGGGGTCTGGCTGGACACTTGGCCCCCATGCAGATGAGGCGGAGGGCGGAAGCTCCACGGCCTGAATGGCAGAGGAGATGTGTCTGCACGGCGACCTTCGCACCTTGAGGCTCAAGGGGGCCACTGCCTTTTCCCCTGGCGGCGCAGGTGCTGGACTCTCCCCTGGCAGCCTCCGCCCAGGTCCTCCCA
The DNA here is from genome assembly GCA_006410735.1 of Raphicerus campestris. Lineage (NCBI taxonomy): Eukaryota > Metazoa > Chordata > Mammalia > Artiodactyla > Bovidae > Raphicerus > Raphicerus campestris. Next base: position 46,039 of record SJYW01053101.1, read on the forward strand.
CCGAACCCAGATCTGCTGCAGGACGCAGTGTAGACACATCTGCGGGCAGGAAGAGGGCACAGGACAGGGAGCTTCCCAAAAGACGGGGCTGCTCCACCGCGGACGGCCTGCTGGGCGCCGCCTCCTGGCCCAGCCCTGGGAGCTGTTGGGGGTGGGGGGCGTGCTAGCCACAGGAGCCCCCACCTGCTTTCCGTGGAAGTGCTGATCGAGGTTAATGATCCTCAAATGTCTGGTCTGAGCTCACCCCTCCATACAGCTCCTGGCCTGGCCCTGGGAGCCATGGAGGGGGGTGCGGCCAAGGGAACCCACACCTGCTTTCCATGGAAGCATTGATCAAGGTTAATGATCCACAAGTGTCTGATCTGAGCTTACCCCCCACACAGCTCTCTGTCCCTGGGAGCTGGTCATCCTTCCAGGGCCAAGCATACCTATGCTTCACGGTCCTCGCTTGGGGGAGCCGGGACCGCCCCCACCTGCTGGGCGAGCCAAGCCCATGACCCACTGTCCCCACAGACTCTGCCCTTCCCTGGCCGGGGCCTGTGGACTCCAAGGTGATGTGGCGGGGAGAGGAGCTTCCGCAGAAGAAATGGGGTCCCCGCCAGGCTCAGCCGGGATGGTGCAGGAGCTGGCCGCCTCCGGGGGTCTGTGTGAAGGTTCAGGGTGTCCACATGGAGAGAGCAGCACCCTCCTCCCCAGGAGGAGGATAGGAACACCTTGACCGTGAACGCCGTGCAGGGAGGGCCATCTTAAGCCCACACAGAGGAGTGTAAGCAGATGAAGAAGACACTCCCAGGAGCCGGAGCTGGTCTCCCCAATGAGCATCACTGGGGCGGTGGGCACGTGAGGATGGACGAGCCACGGGAAACCACAGGGCACAGGCCTCCAGCCAGACCGCAGCCGGCCTACCCTCGAGTTAGGCCACATGGGCCCCACTGCCCCTGGGGGGCCAACCATACCAGCCTGACTGACCCTGGAGGGCCGTCCACGCTGGCCTAAGGCACCCCTGCCCCGAGGAGGGCCATCCGTGCTGGCTTGACCGCCCCTCGGAGGGCCGTCCACGCCATCCTGACTACCCCCTGGAGGGCCATCCACATTGGCCTGACTGCAGGCTGGAGGGTCGTCCACGCTGGCCTGACCACCCCTGGATGCCTGTCCACACTGGCCTGACCGCCCTTTGGAGGGTCATCCACGCTGGCCTGACTACCCCTGGAGGCCCGTTCACACTGGCCTGACCATCCCCGGATTCCTGTCCACGCTGGCCTGGCTGCGTGTTGGTGCACAGAGAGGGGGTGGTGTTGGGCGGGAAGGCGGGGCCTGCAGAGTCTGCTCTGTCCCCTGTGACGTGCACCCCCCCTGCCCCCCCATCTCAGGCATCAAACGGCACAGACTGGGCCTTGGCCTCAGTGATGGGGTGGCTGGGCATGAGACCCCCCAGTGAAGCCTCTCCCTGGGCTTTCAGCCAGCTGGGGGCCCAGCACCTCCAAACCCAGGACGCCTGTCTCTCCCCCTAAGAGACTACTCCCCGTAACTCAAGACGGGCCCCTCCCCAGCCCATCTTGAAGACTTGTCCTTATTTGTTAAAATACCACGCAGCCTGACACACGGTCCGCTCAAGAACAGCACTGTAGAGCCACTGCGGGGCGGGCTGGCCTGTGTGTCCTGTCCCACCCGTCCCCGTCCTGCTCTGCCGAGCTCGCCAGAGTCGTCGGGACCCGCCCCGGCCCCCGCAGGAGGGAAAGTGAGCGCCCCGTTCCTGAGAGGGCCTCCCGCGGGCCTGCAGCAGGCCCGTCTTCCCCACAGTCTGCATCACAAGGGCGGAGGGAGCATGGCCGTCAGCTTTCTGGTGACAAGGCCGCCGGCTAGGCAGAGCTCTCGGGCACCTCCTGCTCTCTCTCGCTGCTGCCGTGGGGGAACCCCTCTGGGCACTCAGAGCACAGGCTATGCCCCCAGCCCAGGCCCGGCCTCTGGGGACCTGCTCAGGGGCAAGACCCCTCCAAAGGGCTCCTTCTCCTCAGGGTGTGATGTGGCTCCATCCGCTTGTCCCAGAGCCTGTCCAGAGCAGGTCCACCCACCCTCGTCCAAATCCCCTTTCTGCAGGGGCAGGCTCCCCAAGTCCCCTACGGCCTCATCTCAGCTACCTGCATCGACCAGACTTCATGTTCAAAGGTAACGTGCTGAGGGGCTGAGAGCACGGGCTGCCACCTTTGAATCTGGGGTTGAAGTCCGCCCCAATAAGGGCCAGAGCTGGCGAGCGGTACAGGCCTTGTGTCCACTCCAGACGGCTGGCAGCAGCCTGGCTGATGGTAGCAAAAGCCCCAGGCAGTCACCTGCCAGGCCGCCCCCGCCCCCCCGTGGCTCTGAAGCCTGCCCACACACCCAAGGGCGGAGCCTGGGCTGGGGCCGGCTCATCACTGTCCCCCTATCCAGGGACTGCCCCTGCCCCACAGGGGCATTGCTGCTGCTGGGAGGGCTGCCCACGGGATGCGCTTGGGGTCAGCATTCACGTGGCTGGCCCACAGGAGCAACGTGGCTCGTGGGAAGCCTGCAAAGACACCCAGCTGGAGATATCTTTTCCAGACGCACTACCTGATTTGTTTTTCCAAAGGAAAGCAAAGAAAAGGGAGCTAGGCGGGGCTGAGGCCCAGAGGAAGCAGGAAGAAGGTGGAGGCCACTGGGCGTGACCCTGCAGGCCCAGGTCCCGTAAGGTCATCACTCTCAGGAGAAGGGAGCGGGCGGTGATGACAGGAAGGGGCTCATCAAGTCAGCGCCCTGTGCTTCCGGGGCTGAAACAGAGGCAAGTGGGCGAGTTACAGCCCAGAAGCCTCCCCACACAGCTCTCTCTGCAACGGTCTTGGCTCGAAGACAGCACAGGAGGCAGGGGGACAGGGGTCCCCTCGATGGCACAGGGAGGGGCCCTGCAGTGCTGGCAGGGGAGGGATGGGGGCCCCTGAGCATCAGGGAGGGATGAGGAGGGGCCCCTGGACGGAAGTGGAAGGACATGGAGGGGCCCCAAGGGCTGTGGGGCTGGTGTCCGGCTGGTGGGGTGCGCCGCAGCTCTCAGCCTCACAGGCTCCTCCGTTGGAAGCACCCTGTTGCAGGCAAGATGCAAATCATAGCACCTGAAGGGTTCACGACCCGCCTTTCCCTGTCCAGATGAGCGGGCAGGCCATGAGGAGAAGGTGCACAGAGCCCTTTCAAGGGAGCGGAGCGCCCGGCCGCGCGGAGGCGCTGACGGACTTTCCAGTGGCTGAGGCAACAGGCTGTCGTGGCAGGGGGCTTGATTGCCTTTCAGAGAGGATGCAGCCTGCTTCTGGAACTGCTCATCAGCACTGGGGCCTCCGTTTACTGGACAGACCACCCCACAGAGATGGGACGGCGACAAGAGCAAGCTGCCGCGACTCCAGGAGAAGGCGGAGCCCGTGGGTGATCCATGAGCAGACCCTGTGGGTGATCACCCGTGAGCGGGCCCCGTGGGTGATCACCTGTGACCAGCCGGTGCCCACGCTCACTCGGGATGGGCGGTATTTGCAGGGCGAGCATCCTCCATGTCAGTGGTCTGAACTGCTTGTGGGGCGTGTTGGGTTTTCGAGGGCTCAGGCTCTGGACCGTGCCCTGAGGGCTCTTCTCAAAGTGTGATCCAGGAACCCTGTGCCCCAGGGATGTCACATGTTCAGAGAAGAAAGGCGTCTCAGGAGGCAGGAGACACTGCACGTGCCGGCCTTCCGTGGAAGTTCACGGTGTGAAGAAGTTCCCGGGAGGAGACGTCTCTGCAGGCCGGGGCCTTTGCTTTCTGGGGACCTAACTTGTGCGTCCAGTGTTTCCCCATTGTTTTGACCGTGGAATCCATCCCTGCTTCCACTTTCCCCTAAAGATCCATCACGAGCATCTCGTGAGCAGTTTAGGACCACCTGCTCGAGGTCAACTGTGCTCCACTGCTTCTTATGAAGGGAGACAGCGACATAATTTTAAAAAAATTTACTTTCAATCTGAAAGTAAAAATTGAAAAGAAATTTAAGTTTTTGAGATATAATGATATACAATATTATATTAGTTTCTGATGTGCAGCAATTTAATTTTAAATTGAATTTAAAATTAATTCAATATTAATTTAAACTGTAAGGAATTTTCCAAAGTACAGAATAATATATAATGCAAAGTATTTCTTCTTACCCTGTTAAGGTTCTCCAGAGAAATCAACAGGAGATGTGTATGCCTATGTAGGTATGTGTGTTTATATCTACCTACATACATTATAGAGAGTGAGAGAGACAGAGCCCAAAAGTGTCTAACAAACAACGGCTGCAGAAAGAATGGAGCAGCCTGCAGGAGACACGGTGTCCTGAGACCAGGCAAGGAGCGGCTTGTGGGAAAGGCCGCAGGAAACACCGAGGGCGCATCTGAGAACAAGGCGGGTGCTGGCCCTGCTAAGCTAGTTATTTAAGCAGAAAGAACACTTTCCAGAAAGGAAAGGGAAACTGTTTTTAGACAAGCCAACGCTGAGGACATTCACAGACCTCCACCGTAAACTGTTACAGGAGGCTCCTCCGTTAGACCGGCAAAAATTTGGAGCCGCACAGATGAAGAATGCCAGACACAGCAGGTATGTGGGCGAGCAAGAAAAGCCTGTCTCTTGCTTTTCATCTCTTGAAAAGGAGATTATTAGGAGCACTACTATATATCTAGTGCTCCCTCTCTTTGCAGAGTCAATGATGCAAACAGTTAAAAATAAGATTTACAAGGTCACGGACGGCTGAGAGCAGGGTTGCTGACGGCACCGCGGGGCCCCCGGAACACGTGGAGGCGAAGCGAGCGGCACAGCCTTGGCGCGGGGCCAGCGCGGTGAGCGGGGCCCCCGGTCACCAGGGGCCCACCTCCAGGAGGAAGTGCTCTTCGGTGGTTGGAAGCCGCCGGGGACACGTCAGCCTGAGCGCTGCAAACAGGGCCACCACTCAACAGCAAGACGAAGGTGCACAGCTCATCGCAAGCTGCTGGCAAGAAAGGGACCGTCCAAGCTCGAGGAGCAGACAGAGACAGAAGAGAGAACCCAGGGCGGACGGGACAGCAAGCGGGACAGGCAGGCAAACAGCAAGGCGGCAGGCTTGACCCTGGTGGCTACACGGACTGTGAAGCATCGCGCCAAATGAAAGGCAAGTATTTCCAGGTTCCATAGAAAAGCAAGGTCCTAAATTCTGCATGAAACTGAAAATAGCCTATAATACCCAAGACGGTAGTGGAAAAGAGCCAAGTTGGAGGCCTTCCACCTCCTGATTTCCAAGCCTGCTGTCAAGCTGCTGCGTCAGGATAGTGTGGCATCCGCGTGAGATGAGCATGCAGCGCGGGTGCAGAGGTAGCCCTGCATTCGGGTGCGCTTGATTGCAGACAGAACCTACGCGGGCCATGGGGAGGGAGCGTGCTTTTCAACAAATGGTGCCGGGACCGTTGACAAGCTACGCGCAAGCAAACACGCTCAGGCCCTTACCTTACACCGTGCACCAAAATCAGCTCAGGATAGGAAACCATGAGTGTAAGAGCTAGCCCTGCAGAACCGAAACAGGGAAAATTCTCGCGACCCTGATTTACGCAAAGATATTTCTGACATGCCACCAAAATCATGATCCAGGAAACAGAACAATCAGTGAATTTATCATGTTTAAAGGCTGCTGTTCTTTGGAAGACACTGCTGAGAAAACAAAATAAATTCTATGGTGGTAGAAAACACTTGAAAAATACATTTAAAAGTAAGGATTGTATCCATAATATGTAATCAACTTCATTACTCACTAATAAACAGCCTATTTTTTTTAATGAGCAAAATATTTTAATAAACACTTAAGGGGCTAAACCAGTGGAAACATACACCTGAAAAGATGCTTAACATAATTAGCTATTAGAAAAATTCAAATTAGAGCCGTAAGACTCTACTCCACCCCCGTAAGAATGGGTAAATTAGAAAAGATAAAGACCTGAAAGCACTGAGTACTGTTGAATATTTAGAGTAACTAGAATCATCGCACATTGTGGATGGAAATGCAAAATGGCACAGACACTTTGGAACACACACAGCATCTTTTAAAATAAACGCACACAACACAGCCAGCAATGCCACCCCTAAGTGCTTACCTAAGGGGATGAAAATTCACACAAGGCCTTGAACGCAGATGCTGATGCCAGCTTCATTCACAGCGTCCATGCCCTGGGCATCGCTCAGGTGACTGTCAGCGGCACAGACCAACGGGTGTGGTCTCTGCACGAAGTGGGACACCACTCTGCTGCAGAAAGGTGAAGGGCTGAACTGCTGACCCCTGGGGCAGCTTAGCACATCTTAAAAACATTTCAAGTGGAAGAAGCGAGACATGAAGGACCACACGCAGTATGATGCCATTCATATGAAATGCATATAAAATTTTAGAGGAGGCAGCAGAGCAGTAAGGGAAATGGAGGTGGCTGCCAAGGTCCAGAGGCTGGAGCCGGTGGCGGGTGCGGGGGGGGCGGGGAATGGGATGTTGACCCTGAAGGGGCAGGGGGACGCTTTCGGGGGTAGAAATATTCTGTTTATTTATTGCAGTGATGACTTCATGGCTGTAAAATTGCAGTTCCCAAAACTTCAAATATTACAGTGAAAATTGCTGCATTTCTTTACACATAAATTACCATCAGCAAAGCTGATTTTTTTTAAAGGAGTAAACTCCTTGTAGCTTTTTCCCAGAAAGCTGCCTGGGGGCACACCCCTAGGGAGCCCTGGGCAGACATGTGCTCCTTAAAATTATATATTTTAAGATGTGCTGAGCAGGGGTCAGCGGTTCATCCCTTCACCCCGCTTCATGAAGAGAATAGATCTGCTCATCTGCCCCAGCTGAGTCGCCTGCGCTAGCCCGGTGCACGGACACTGGATAAAGCTGATATGAGCACTCACGTTCAAGACACAGGGTGAATGGAAGTGCTCGCCCCCGGCGGCCGAGGAGCTCCACGGCCCCAGGCCCAGGCTCCAGGTGCCGCGGTGGCTCAGCCCCCCTCGAGCAGTCCCCGCCAAGGGCGCCCAAACTGTGAGTTCCTGAGCAGCAGCCACGTTGCTGCTTTACCAGTGACGTTCTGAGGCGTCTGCCTGCTTTGGATGACTGGGAGAGCTGCGGAAGGCCTAACAAGTGAAACCCAGCCTGCTGCTCATCAGCGTGCCACACCGCCTTCCTTGTCTCCAAAGGCACCATTTCTCACCCTCCAACCCTGGCCTAGAAACGCAACCTTCCAGAGGGTCTGCGGTCCATGCAAGCGCAAGACACAGGTTAGACACCCAGACCAAAGGGACAGACTCCAGAAAGAAGCCCTGTTTCTACAGCCAGCTGATGCTTGATCAAGGCACCAAGAGGCTTTACTGAGGAAAAGGACAGTCTTCAACAAGCCGTGTGGTGACAGCTGGACACTCACACGCAGAAGAATGGAGCTAGACCCCTGCCTCATATCACACATTAATACGAACCCTAAAAAGTGAATCCACAACCTGATGTGAGAGCGGAAACTGCAAAACCCTTAGAAGAAAACACAGAAGTAAATCTTCCTGACCTTAGGCTGGAAAATGAATTCTTAGATGCAAAAGAATGGAAAATAAAAGGAAAAATAATAAATTTACTTCACCGATGCTGAAGAATTTTCTAACTACTGTACAACTGTGTTAATTTCACATGCTAGGAAGGTAATACTCAAAATCCTTCAAGGTAGGCTTCAACAGTATGCGAATCAAGAACTTTCAGATGTACAAGCTAGGTTTAGGAAGAGGAACCAGAGCTCAAATTAACATCCATTTGATCATAGAAAATCAAGAGAGTTCCAGAAAAACATCCACTTGTGCTTCACTGACTGCGCTAAAGCCTTTGATTGTGTGGAGCACAACAAACTGTGGAAAATTCTTAAAGAGACTGGAATGCCAGACCACCTTACTGCTTCCTGAGAAAGCTGTGTGCAGGCCAAGCAGCAACAGTGAGAACCTTACATGGAAAAACTGGTTCAAACTGGGATCGGAGTATGTCGGGGCTGAATTTCATCACCCTGCTTATTTAACTTATATGAGAGTACATGTGAAATGCCAGGCTGGATGAATCACAAGCTGGAATCAAGATTGTTGGAAGAAATATCAGCAACCTCAGATATGCAGATGATACCACCCTAGTGGCAGAAAGTGAAGAGGAACTAAAGAATCTCTTGATGAAGGTGAAAGGAGAGTAAAAAAGCTGGCTTAAAACTCAATATTCAAAAAATGAAGGTCCCATCACTTCATGGCAAGAAGGGTAAAAAATGGTAGCAGTGACAGACTTTACTTTCTTGGGCTCCAAAATCACTGTGGATGGTGACTGCAGCCATGAAATTAAAAGATGCTTGCTCCTTGGAAGAAAAATTATGGGAAACTTAGACAGTGTATTAAAAAGCAAAGACCTCAC
>SJYW01053101.1:85203-107980 GCA_006410735.1 Raphicerus campestris
TGGTGTTAGAAGAAAAGAGATGAATCTGGGTGTGTTGGCCTTTTGGAAAGAAATAGACGCTTTTAATTATGACACAATAAGAAGAGACACTTTGGGGAAGAAATAGACACAAGACCCTTTGCCCCTGCTGCCGGTTAAGGGTTTGGTAGCTCCTTTTGGCCGCCTGCCAGGAGCCTCCTCAGGGTCCCGGTGGGACGAGGAGACCTGTGGCTGCAGGCCGGACATGTCCCCCTGTCCGGCAGGTGGGGCTGCCCGCAGGCCAGCACCCCAGCTGGTGGGTGGGCTCCAGCTCCTCTGCTTGGCAGCACGGGGGTCTGGAGGTGGCCTGTGTGCAGAGGCGGGTGCTCAACCCTGGGGGCAGAGGGACCGCAGGCCGTGATGGGAGGACCTCCGCCCCCTCACCTCCCAAACAAGCCCAACATGGGATCACAAACTCAAGCCTAGGCCCAGAGGCCAGCAGGGTGAGTCCACACCCCCAGGAGCCCTGGTCACCCCGGCACCCAGCATACAGCTCTGCCCCAGGCGCGCCCTGCCAGCTCCTCCCACAAGCAGCCCGCAGCTTCCAGAGTAGACTGGCAGGCCGGCTTCCAGGGGACTATGTGCATGGAGGGGTGTCGTCTGCGTGGCAGTGGGGACAGGGTGGGGTATTGTCCCTCCACCGCACCCGCCTCCTCGCCAGGCAGAGGGTGTTCTCAGGAGCCAGGTGCTGGGCTGCGTGGGCTCGGCCTGTACACAGGCTGCCTGGGGGCCTGCCCTCAGCAGACCACGCGGCCCCTTGGCAGAGAATCTGAAGGTCACACCAGGTGTCCTGTAGCACGTGGTCCCACACTGTGGGCAGCACATGGGCTGGCGGCCCTCTCTCTCCCTGGAAGGACATTTTCAGTCTCGTGCTGAGATGGGCCCTGATGGGGACTTGGATGAGGAAGGGAGAGGGGTCACCAGGGGCCTGGGGTCACAGAGGCTGGACTCGGCTGCTGGTGCTTCTGAGCAGGCGGTGGGCAGGAGGACCGGGCTGTGTGCTCTGCGTGGCCTGGCAGCAGGTGTGCGGGAGAGCAGCTGCCCGGCCCAGAGCCCGGACTTGACGGCTGGAACCCTCCATACGCAGCAGATTCTGAGATTCCCATCAAAAGCCCTTAAATGTGGGGACTCAGTAAACACGGGAGTGCCTGACGCCACGCTCTTTCAGCGCTCGCTCTCATCGAGCGTAGTGTAGGGGAAAGACGGTGCATCCAGACTTTCTGCAGGAAATGACCGCCGTCGAGGAGGTGAAGCTGCTTCCCTTTCAGCATCTTGCTTTATTTGCGCTGCTGCTGTGAGCGTGCACACTCAGTCTCTCAGTCATGTCTGACTCTTTGCGACCCCATGGACTGTAGCCCGCCAGGCTCCGCTGTCCATGGGATTCTCCAGGCAAGAATCCTGGAGTGGGGTGCCATGCCCTCCCCCAGGGGCTCTTCCTGGCCCAGGGATTGAACCTGTGTCTCTTATGTCTCCTGCGTTGGCAGGTGGGTTCTTTACCACTAGCATCACCTGGGAAGCCTCCTGAGAGGACTAATTAATTCCTACTTGGTGAAAACCCGTCTTGAGAGCTATCGAGGGCCTTCATTAACCAGGAAATTTGGGCTTGTGAAGAGTCAGTACAAAGTCTTGCTAAGAAGTGTTCCCACCAAGCCCTCTGGAGCCACTTGACTACAGGTGGGTATTTAGAGAAACTACTGAAAAGAAAGGTGTCACATAGCCTTTCACTCCAGCTCTGCAGGAGCCGTGGCTGGGCAGGCAGCAGCGTGGCTGGGGCAGGGTCCGAGAGCTCACCTGCGGCCTTCGGACAAGGGTGACGGGGCCTCTGGCTGGGAAGGGCGGGGTGGGGTGTGGAGCCTGCCTGGCCTGCCGCTCACCAGACTGAACAGGACTCTGCTTCCCTCCTTCCCACGAAGTGAGGACTAACGCACTTCACAGTGCTCTCACTGCAGCACCAGGAGGGGTGGGCCAGTTGTGGTTCCCCTCTGGCTGGCTCAGCTGCAACTTGGCCCCCAGTGGCCCCTCCAAGCCTGAGCTGGGGGACGGTGCCCGGGTGCAGCGTCTCCTGGGGTCCCCTCAGGGCACAGGCCTCTCCTCTCCTTTTTCCACGAAGTGTGGTATCAAGTGGATGATCCCTTCTCACCCCAAAGCCAGCGCTACTTTCCAGACGCCTAAGGAGCTGAGCGGGGCTCCCTTGGTGCCTCAGATGGTAAAGAATCTTCATGCGGAGCAGGACACACAAGTTCCCCGCCCCCTCCCGGGTCAGGAAGATGCCCTGGAGTGGGGAATGGCACCCACTCCAGGATTCTGGCCTGGAGAGTCCCATGGAGGAGCCTGGAGCTATATAGTCCATGGAATTCCAAAGAGCTGAACACAGCTGAGCAGCTAACACACAAGGGGCTGGCCACGCGAATGGCAGGCTCTCCCTGCGGGCAGACGGAGCCCTGGAGCACTGAATACGCAGATCCGGGGCTTCACGGTAACCCGGAAGCCGAACCGTCATTTGATATGAACAAATCAGCGTTCACAAAGCACATGAAGGATCAATATGATCAATGCAAGTAAATGATCGTGAAACTCATCAATAGCTCTTGTTGGCAAACAATATCAAAGAATTCTTTAAAATCTGTAAGAAAAAAATACGAAATTGGTTATCCTTGGAGAATGCCAGTGAACTAAGTTGTTTATTTTTAAAAAAAACTTTTAACAGATAAACAGAGTGAAAGAATTGAGTGCTAATCTTGTCTTTCTCAGATGGACGGGAACAAGGTGGGTGGGGTCCTAGGTGGACAGTGAAGCCTCCCCTCTGTCCCTGACCCCAGCTTGGTGAACTCTGGGTGTCCAGGGTCAAGGCCTCCCCTCCATCCCTGACCCCTCCCCCTCTTGCTGGGTGGACCCTGGTGTGCAGGGTCAGGGCCTGTGTCTAGGGTCAGCCTCCCCTCCATCCCTGACCCTGCCCCCTCTTGCTGGGTGGACCCTGGGTGTCCAGGGTTAGGGCCTCACTGAGACCCTGGGATGCTGAGGGCCACTCTCCCCACGGGCTTCAGGCCTTCCTGGAGGTTGTCCCANCTTGGCCCCCAGTGGCCCCTCCAAGCCTGAGCTGGGGGACGGTGCCCGGGTGCAGCGTCTCCTAGGGTCCCCTCAGGGCACAGGCCTCTCCTCTCCTTTTTCCACGAAGTGTGGTATCAAGTGGATGATCCCTTCTCACCCCAAAGCCAGCGCTACTTTCCAGACGCCTAAGGAGCTGAGCGGGGCTCCCTTGGTGCCTCAGATGGTAAAGAATCTTCATGCGGAGCAGGACACACAAGTTCCCCGCCCCCTCCCGGGTCAGGAAGATGCCCTGGAGTGGGGAATGGCGCCCATGGAGGAGCCTGGAGCTATAGTCCATGGAATTCCAAAGAGCTGAACACAGCTGAGCAGCTAACACACAAGGGGCTGGCCACGCGAATGGCAGGCTCTCCCTGCGGGCAGACGGAGCCCTGGAGCACTGAATACGCAGATCCGGGGCTTCACGGTAACCCGGAAGCCGAACCGTCATTTGATATGAACAAATCAGCGTTCACAAAGCACATGAAGGATCAATATGATCAATGCAAGTAAATGATCGTGAAACTCATCAATAGCTCTTGTTGGCAAACAATATCAAAGAATTCTTTAAAATCTGTAAGAAAAAAATACGAAATTGGTTATCCTTGGAGAATGCCAGTGAACTAAGTTGTTTATTTTTAAAAAAAACTTTTAACAGATAAACAGAGTGAAAGAATTGAGTGCTAATCTTGTCTTTCTCAGATGGACGGGAACAAGGTGGGTGGGGTCCTAGGTGGACAGTGAAGCCTCCCCTCTGTCCCTGACCCCAGCTTGGTGAACTCTGGGTGTCCAGGGTCAAGGCCTCCCCTCCATCCCTGACCCCTCCCCCTCTTGCTGGGTGGACCCTGGTGTGCAGGGTCAGGGCCTGTGTCTAGGGTCAGCCTCCCCTCCATCCCTGACCCTGCCCCCTCTTGCTGGGTGGACCCTGGGTGTCCAGGGTTAGGGCCTCACTGAGACCCTGGGATGCTGAGGGCCACTCTCCCCACGGGCTTCAGGCCTTCCTGGAGGTTGTCCCACTAGCTCCAGCCACGCCCAGGTCCTCAGACCTGGTCCCACTGTGAGGCCATACCTCCTTCCACATCTGCCCAGCAAGGCCTCAGAGCGTCCAGCACATCACACAGAGCATGCAGCTGAGACATAGGTCTCACTGGGGAAACTGAATCAGTGAAGGGAGAGAACCTCAGGGAGGAACGTGGTCTCAGAGCCCCAGGTCAGGCGTGCGGGCCTTGTGGGGGGGCCTCTGTCCACAGGGGCTGAGTCTGCACGTGGCCCGGCCCCTGAGAAGCCCTCTCCGCTTGTTTCCACAGTTCGCAGGTGAGACATTTTTTGGTGGAATCGTTTGTAAAGAGGAAAGAAACGGGAACAGCACAGAACCCGTGAATGGAGGAGAAGTTGAACTACGGTGCCGACTGTGTCTAGGGTCAGCCTCCCCTCCATCCCTGACCCCGCCCCCTCTCGCTGGGTGGACCCTGANGCCTCCCCTCCATCCCTGACCCCTCCCCCTCTTGCTGGGTGGACCCTGGTGTGCAGGGTCAGGGCCTGTGTCTAGGGTCAGCCTCCCCTCTATCCCTGACCCCGCCCCCTCTTGCTGGGTGGACCCTAAGTGTCCAGGGTCAGGGCCTGGACTGTAGACGGTTCTCCAGCCTTCCAGATTAACGTCATGAAACTGTCGCGGGGGGCTTCACGGGGCAGCCGGAGACCCCCTCTCACCCCCAGCTGTGTGCCCTGCCAGCGTCACGGCCCTGCCCTCTGAGTGGGCCCAGTGGGGAACGCCCGTGCGGGTCTCACAGCTTTTTGCCCATGTGTGTGCATTGCAGGCTCATCCCCGGGAAAGAAGCCGCAGGCCTGGGCAGGCTGGAAGCCCACCCGCCCTCCGCATGGACACGGCTGGCCCAGCTTGAGAAGGGTGGCCTGACCCAAGCTGCCGCCCGTGTGAAGACTTGGCAGCCGCAGAGAGGAGCCTGGAGCTCGTGCCGGAAACTGTGACCACTGGGCCCCCTGGCTCCTGCCTGGGGGCAGGCCTTGCTAGGTGGTGAGAGCCCTGGGGCTGCCTACAGGTGCCTGGGGATAATCATGGCCCCTGGAGGACTCCCTGTGCCCCACACTGCCCAACACCCGACTCCCGCCCCCACCCCCCACCCCCGCTGAGGCAGCAGCTCCTGGAGACGAGGGTGGCGGCTGCAGACGGGCCCCCATGAAATGCAGAGAAGGACACTCCTGTGAAGAGCCTCTCTAGGCCCCATCCTTGGCCAGGCGGGGCCGGGTCCCCGAGACAGCGAGCTGGACGCAGCGCGCAGTGCGGCTCCCTTTTCCAGTGGCCTTTGAGGCCGGCCTTCACGCACAAGGCCTGCTGGTTTCTGAAACAACCGGAATCGCTGAGTGCGACAGGACCTGAGCGCCCAGAGGAAAGCACAGGGCTGAGCCACCTGTGCCATCCATGGCTGGCTCTGCCCCAAGGGACAGAGGCCTTTGAAAGGAGGAGGACATGCAGGCCTTTGAAAGTGAGCGGCCGGTGGGGGGCCCGGCCGGGCGACAGCTGGTGAGCTGTGGCCGCCTTGGGGACATGAGCCGGAGCAGGGGGAGGGAGGTCGGGATTCCCTGAGGTCAGATGCAGAGGGCCAGCGAAGGCCCATGTGTGGTCGTCACTCAAGGGCCCCCGGCGCCCGGGAGGGCGTGCAGGACACAGGGCTGGCCGCCGAGGAACACGACACTGGCAGGAAGCTGTTGCAAGTGGTGGCTGAGTCCAGGGGGGATTTAGATCAAAGGCCTGCAGCTGCGGCCGCTGGGGAGGGCGCGTCCTCGTGGCCGCAGGCTGGGGAGGGCCGCAGCAGCTGAGCAGGGCCTGGAGAGGCCTCAGTGAGCAGCCCCAGAGTCCTCGGGGTCCACCCTGCAGGGCTCCTTTCCCCAGGAACTTCGCCACTCAGCTCGCCGTCCCGGCTCTGGGACCCTGGGTGGCTGGGCACCCGTCAAACACCCACTGGCTCTGAGGTGCTGCTGTCCATTTGGAAACAGCTCCAGTCTCGGGGGGCATTAGGGGAGAGGGCGCAAGTCACTGCTTCATGGCTTAGTCCTGGCCTCTGTGAAACCAGCTAATCAGGAGGATTGCACAGATGCCTCTGGGAGCAGAGACCAGGCCTGGGGCTGCGGGAAGACTGGCTCTCCCCGGGGGGCCACACGCCAGCTCCACGTGGAGGAGATGTGGGTTCCTGGCCGCTGGGCCACCCAGGATGGGCCCTGAGTCTCACCGAGTCCATCTGCCTTGAGAAGTGTGCAGAGCCTGCAGGAGACACTCAGCTGCCATGAGGACAAGGGGCTCCAGCCTCAGGAGCCCCCGGGGTGCACGATCTGGTGGGGACCCCGGACTTCAGACCCAGGTGCCTGGGACACTTAGTGACAAGAGGGCGTCTGCCCCAGGCAGAACAGGGCCGTGAGAGGCACAAGTCGGGGGGCTTGGCATGGGGAGCAAGTGGCAGGACCCATCTGGTGTGCCCCTGTGTCTGTGCTCAGGGGGCCTAGAGTCCGGGAGTGGGAGGCCAGGCTTGGGCAAGGACCAGTGTGAGTCTCCCAATAGCTCTCGTGGGGCTGGCAGAGGCCACACGGAGACCCTGGCCCAGAATCAGCCTTGGGGTCTGGGAGCGTTGACCACTACGGATGGGTCTCAAGACCCCGTCACAGACCAGACACAGACCTGAGAGCCCCGGGTGTCGTCCTTGCTGGACAGAGTCCACTTGCCTCCCCTGGACAAAAGCTTCATTGACTGGACAGGGTCCACCTGCCTCCCCTGGACAAAAGCTTCGTTGACTGGACAGGGTCCACCTGCCTCCCCTGGACAAAAGCTTCAGTGAGAGGGGCGGCCCTGTGTGCTGCTCCTGGGGCTGTGACAGCCAGCAGGGAAATTTGGCCTCAACCTGGTTCAGAGAGAAGCCGTGAGTGGGCCAGCCAGCAAGGCCAGCTGTGCTGCAGGTGATGCTGAGGGCTGGGGTGGCCCTGGAGCAGACGGAAGAGGCCCATCCACCTGCCAGGCTGCCCCTGAGAGTCTGCAGGCTGCAATGTGACATCTCGTCTCAGTGCCTCCTTGGGAAGAACCACAGAGCTGGTCTGACCCCCCAGTTCAGTTCAGTCGCTCAGTCGTGTCCGACTATTTGTGACTCCATGAATCGCAGCACGCCAGGCCTCCCTGTCCATCATCATCTCCTGCAGTTCACTCAGACTCACGTCCATCAAGTCTGTGATGCCATCCAGCCATCTCATCCTCGGTCGTCTCCTTCTTCTCCTGCCCCCAATCCCTCCCAGCATCAGAGTCTTTTCCACTGAGTCAACTCTTTGCATGAAGTGGCCAAAGTACTGGAGTTTCAGCTGTAGCATCATTCCTTCCAAAGAAATCCCAGGGCTGATCTCCTTCAGAATNAAACATCTCATCTTCTGCCGCCCTCCTCTCTTTTTGCCTTCTATCTTTCCCAGCAACAGGGTCTTTTTACAGTGAGCTGGCTCTCCACACCAGATCGTCGAAGTATTGCAGCCGTAGTATCGGAGAACCCCATGGCCCGTACGAAAAGGCAGAAAGATCCCACATTTCAGGGTGCGACTAAGCTTGCACACTGCAACTGGAGAGCCCGGGCATCACAGCTAAGACCCAGTGCGCCCAAATAATTAAAATAAAATTTAAAATAAATAAATAAAAATAACCCCCCAAATGACAGCTGTGGTGAGAATGCTGAGAAACTGGAATTGTGCACTGTGGGTGGGATTGTAAAATGGAGCAGATGCTGTGGAAAACAGACTGTTGTGGTTTCTGGAAAGATTAAACATAGAATTGTCATGTGATCCCTCAGTTGCCCTGCTGGTTATACACCCAGAAGAAATGGGAGCGAGGCCTCCGTATGCCGGCGTGCAGAGCCGTGTGGTTCACTCTTGCTAAGACAGGAAAGCGCAGAAGCGCCTGCTGACAAAAGAATGGGTTAGCAAGACACAGTCTACGCACACAGCAGAATATGACTCAGGAATACTAAAAAGGGAGGGTTTCAAAAGCAAGCAGAAAAGAGGTCAGAGTCGCGGTTACCAGGGGCGGGAAGTGGACGAACGCGAATGAAAGGTGCAGACTTCCAGTTATGAGATGAGTAAGTAGAGCGTTTGCAGTGTGCAGCATCACTAATAAACAAACGCTGTTGAGACTGATCCTGAGCTCTCGCCACAAGGAAGAAATAGTCTCTCTTTTTCTCGTATTTTCTGTCTGTGCGACAAGACGGATGTTCGTGAACTTTACTGGGAGGCTCTCTCCATGGCATGTGTGAGTCAGACCATCACACCACACACCTCTGGCTGACCCAGAGCTGTCTGTCAGCTGTATCTCAGCATAACTGGAAAAGATGAAAACAATAAAGAGGATGAAAAGCAAATTAAAAGGAAGGAAATCTGCAATATGCTACAACATGCATAGACTCTGAGAACATTATGTAAGAAAAATCAGCCNCTGGTGTCCTTGACCCTCGGCAGAAGCTCCAGCACCAGCAGGACCCCAGCCTCGTCTCCAGGCCAGCCCACACGGGGGTGCGCGCAGGAGCAGCGGGCCTCTGGCCAGGGCTCCTGGGCTCTGCCTCTGAGTGGCGGTCAGGCTCCCACAGGAAGGCGCGTCCTCAGGAGCCTCTTTCGAGACCGCCTGTGCTCCCTGGTGACCTTCTGTGGCCCCTGGGACAGGGCCTCCTGGGACCACGCGGCCCGCACAGCGAAACTGGCTCCGCAGGCCGTGGGCCGTGGGCCCATTTGCACGCGTACCCTCTTAGGTGGAGCCGCTCCTCCCCGGCTGTCACAGCCTGCAAGCAATTCTTTGAGTCGGGCTTGTGTGATGTGCTAGAGGACATTAGCTTTTATTTGTGTTACTGTATTGCAAACAGATGACACATCAATTGATCCATTGGCCCTTTGGGGTTACAGACAAAGTCATCTGGAAGGCCTTTTAAAATACTTTTTCATTAAAACTGCTGTGGTGGTTAAAGATGTGCTGAAGGGGGTTTGTGTAAATCAAAGGAACAACAACAAAAGGGGCCCATGAGCAAGAAACCCATGAGCAAGAGGCCCTTGAGCAAGAGGCCCACGAGCACATAACCGTGAAGATCCGTTTATTTGGTACCAAATGAGAAAGCATGGGCTCTGAGGCCCTGGCCAGGGATGCCCCACGTCTGGTACCCACTCACTTTGCAACCTGGGAACCTTGGTTTTCTCTCTTGAAGGGCCACTGGGGGCATTCACAGAGTTAACATCCATTTGAAAGGGAAGAAATATTTGTATATAACACCAGACTAGAGGGATGTAAGGGGCCTGCACGTGATGCGTGATCATGAGTGTTACCTACCCCTATTTCCAGGGAAATCTCTGCAGGTATTATGTCTGCTTAAAAACTGCCAAATGTCTGTCCCACAAAAAGTGCTGTCTAAACTAATAACGTATTCAGCAAAGTTTTAGGATACAAAATCAAAACACAAGATTAAGTTGCATTTCTATCCGACAATGAACAATCAGAAAAGGGAATGACGGAACACATTCAATCCAATATCATCACAAAGGGACAAACTAAGTGGAAATAAACTTAGCCGGGGGGAAAAGACTTCACGTGAAAACTACAGAATATCGCTCAAGCGAGGACAGCCCAAATAAATGGGACACGGATGTGCTCACGGATCAGAAGTAAAACTGTCAAAATGTTCATAAAACCCAAAGCAATATACAGATTAAACGCAGTCTGTCAAAATCCCAGTGGTATTTTTGTGGAAATAGAAAAATCCATCCTAAAATTCTCATGGAGTGTCAAGGAACCTAAATAGCCAAAACAATTTTGAAAAAGGATGAAGTTGGAGGTCTCACACACCCCAATTTCAAAACTTACTACAAACAAATAATAATCAAAATAGTGTAATCCTGGCAAGACAGACATATAGACCAATGGCGGAGAGAGCTCAGAACTAAACCCTTGTGTGCGGGGTCCAATAGTCTTGACAAGGCAGCTAAGATGGCTCCATGGGAAAGAAGCATTTCTTCAATAAACAGCACAAAAAAATGAATGAGTGAAGAATGAAGTTGGGCTCTTACACCACATGCAAAAATCAGCTCAAACTAATCAGAGACAAACATGCCAGAACACGAACTGGAAGCTTCTAGTAGAAGACGCAGGGCGAAGGACACTGGATTTGGCAAGAATTTCCTGGATATGACACCAAAAAGTAAAGATAGACGAGCTGGACTTCATCAAATTTAAATTTTCCATCAAAAGATACTACCAACAAAATGAAGAGCAACCCGCAGAATGAGAGAAAATATTTGTAAATCATACGTCTACTAAAGTTAAGATCCAGAATATATGAAGATGCCTACAAAAAACAACTGTGTTTAAAAATGGTCAAAGGACTTAAGCAGACATTTCTCCAAAGAAGACATCCAAATGGCCAACAGACATAAAAAGATGCTCAGTATCACTGATTATCAGGGAGACCCACATCAAATCCAGTGAGGTGGCCCCTCACACCCATGAGGACGGCTGCTGTGAAAACAAGCAAGAAGCCTCCTGGTAGTTCCGTGGTCAAGAGTCCACCTGCAGCTTCAATCCCTGGTTGGGAAATTGAGACCCCACGTGCTGTCCAGTTGCCAAGCCGAGCTGGGCTCTTGTGACCCCATGGACTGTGGTTTGCCGGGCTCCTCTGTCCTCCACAGTCGCCTGGAGTTTGCTGCAGCTCATGTCCACTGAGTCGGTAATGCTATCTAAACATCTCATCTTCTGCCGCCCTCCTCTCTTTTTGCCTTCTATCTTTCCCAGCAACAGGGTCTTTTTACAGTGAGCTGGCTCTCCACACCAGATCGTCGAAGTATTGCAGCCGTAGTATCGGAGAACCCCATGGCCGGTACGAAAAGGCAGAAAGATCCCACATTTCAGGGTGCGACTAAGCTTGCACACTGCAACTGGAGAGCCCGGACATCACAGCTAAGACCCAGTGCGCCCAAATAATTAAAATAAAATTTAAAATAAATAAATAAAAATAACCCCCCAAATGACAGCTGTGGTGAGAATGCTGAGAAACTGGAATTGTGCACTGTGGGTGGGATTGTAAAATGGAGCAGATGCTGTGGAAAACAGACTGTTGTGGTTTCTGGAAAGATTAAACATAGAATTGTCATGTGATCCCTCAGTTGCCCTGCTGGTTATACACCCAGAAGAAATGCGAGCGAGGCCTCTGAATGCCGGCGTGCAGAGCCGTGTGGTTCACTCTTGCTAAGACAGGAAAGCGCCGAAGCGCCTGCTGACAAAAGAATGGGTTAGCAAGACATAGTCTACGCACACAGCAGAATATGACTCAGGAATACTAAAAAGGGAGGGTTTCAAAAGCAAGCAGAAAAGAGGTCAGAGTCGCAGTTACCAGGGGCAGGAAGTGGACGAACGCGATTGAAAGGTGCAGACTTCCAGTTATGAGATGAGTAAGTAGAGCGTTTGCAGTGTGCAGCATCACTAATAAACAAACGCTGTTGAGACTGATCCTGAGCTCTCGCCACAAGGAAGAAATAGTCTCTCTTTTTCTCGTATTTTCTGTCTGTGCGACAAGACGGATGTTCGTGAACTTTACTGGGAGGCTCTCTCCATGGCGTGCGTGAGTCAGACCATCACACCACACACCTCCGGCTGACCCAGAGCTGTCTGTCAGCTGTGTCTCAGCATAACTGGAAAAGATGAAAACAATAAAGAGGATGAAAAGCAAATTAAAAGGAAGGAAATCTGCAATATGCTACAACATGCATAGACTCTGAGAACATTATGTAAGAAAAATCAGCCATTTACAAGAAATCCAAGTGCTGCACGATTCAGCTGCTTTACAGTACAGACCAGCCAGTGCCCAGCGTCACGGTGCTTGCCAGGGGCGGGCCGGGAAACAGCTGCCATTTTCTGAGGAAGGTTTCAGTTTTGCAAGATGAACAACTTCTGGAGATGATTACACAACAGTGAGAATGCCTGACTGTGCACTTAGAAGCAGTGAGGATGCGTTTTTAATGTGCATTTTTTACCACCATCAAGGAAATCGCTGAGCACCTGCAATAGGCACTGGGTAAAGCTCATCCTTGTCTTCAAGGATCTCCCCACTTACGAAAGTGCGGACTTCAGGGCAAGCAAGCCTTGCTGCCTGGGGGCACCGCGTGTCCCTGGGGCAGCAGGCTGCTCGGAGACCCCAGGAGCCTCCCGATGAGGAGAACATCGTCTGGGCTTGTGCAGATCCTAGCCGTGAGAGAGCACTGTGTGTCTGTGTGTTGTGCAGCGATACCGTTGTATTAATGAGTGTTAATGTCGAGGGGGCCTCACGTGCAGTTCAGAGCAGGTGGCCACACACTGTAGGCTCCGCGTCTGGTCTAACACAGCGTCCACGGCTTTGAACTGAACCCACACTCTCATGCTGCACTGCGCTGATGGGTCCGGAGTGGTCCTGCTCGGATCCCTGCCATGTGTGTGTCCGGAAGGAGGCAGCTCCCATGACAACAGTCCCTTCGAGGGGCTGGAGCTGGGACCCTCATAGGCATGGAGTCTCCAACACCAGGAGAAGACTCGGCCATCCCCCCAAGGGTGACAGGGCAGAAGGCCAGTCTCCAGTCCAGACCCCAAGGCAGCTGTTCAGGCTCCTCGGCAAGTGCAGGCTCCCCCTGCGGGGGCATGCCTGGGGGCGGCCCCACTCACGCGGGCCGGGTGGTCCAGGGCCTGGTCTGGGGGCCACGGGAAGGAGTGGCGGGTGGGACGTTATCACCACTGATGCTGAGTCCTGTGGTGCAGCCAGGGGGGTGGGTTCACCGCTGTGCTGGGCGGATGGGATCCCAGGGAAAACCATCACGGGGCGGGCGCGGGCCACCTGGGACTCCAGGAAGCACATTCTTCTGAGTGACAAGCAGGTGGTCACAGCCAAGTCTTCAGTGTGCCTCGGTCAGGGCCCCACGACGAGGCCTGGACGTGCCAGGGCGCATCCCCCCACCCAGGTGAAAGCCAGAAGCTACCTGGACGTCAGCATGACCAAGGGCCGCGCGTGGCCAGAGCCGAGCTGCCCTCCTGGGCACTGGGAAGGCCTTGCTGATTCTCAGGGAAGCACCAGCAGCCCTGTGCCCAGCTTGTGACGAAGCAGCAAGAGTTTATGCTCAAAACAGATGCTGTTTATGATCTTCCCCTCCCCTGGCTACCCTAGGAATTTCTGATGATTTCTTTGTACAAGCTGCTGCCTATCGCCACCGCCGCCACCCACAGGCCTGCGCCTCAGGGAGGTAATGAGCTGGGATAGCCCTTGTCCTTTTCTCACTGATTACTGCATATTAAGCTCCAGCATGGAGCGGAGCCTGTGTTTCCCGCAGCCTTTTTCATCCCCGACATGTGTGCTGTGCATGTAATGATGGAGCATGCTAATTTACACTGCACCACAGGGCTGCCGAGGGAAGCGCTGCCCTGCTCAGGGGCCCTGGGGAACCGAGAGGGGCATGAAGGGGGTCAGGAGACCCCAGGAGAAGCGGACAGCAGTCCGTGAGGGCATCCATCCTAGGGAGAGGTGTTCTGAAACCACTGGGACGGGGTGTTTCCGGGAGCGAGGCGGGTGTGTCTGAAACAGGAGACCAGACCACGGCTCTGCGGCTGCTTTCTAAGCCAAACGTGCTCCCCGCTCTCGTCAGAGCTTTAGGCCTGCAGGGCTCCTTCCAGGGCCGTGGACATGGCGGACGAGGCCTTTCCTTAGAATATTTGTCTCAAGTGTTCTGTCTTCGTGCCTGCCCACTTGCTCACGGAGGAGGGGCTGCAAAGAGGGCAAAGAATCCATGTTCTCAGGGTTGCTGCTTGGAACCCCTGGAAGGAAATTCTAGAGCGTTCAGACTAGAGATTCAGAGATGCTTATGTGGTATCCGTGATAATGCCTTGTTGGACCACACTGGACCCCATCATGAAGCATGATGTGCTTGGCTGTTCCTATTTTTATCTCCTCGAAATGTTGAAGGTTGTGATAGCTGAGTCAGTAAGACTTCAGGAGAAAAGTCGCAGCTGGAGAGAATTACAGGAAGACAGTGACTGAGCCGGATGCTCCTGGGGGGGAGTCAGGACCCCACGTAATCCCCTAGACATTGCTTTGATTGCTGAACTTGTAATAAATGCATAATGGGCTTCCCTGATAGCTCAGCTGATAAAGAATCTGCCTGCAATGGAAGAGACCCCGGTTCCACTCCTGGGTTGGGAAGACCCACTGGAGAAGGGATAGACTACCCACTGCAGTATTCTTGGGCTTCCCTAGGGGCTCAGCTGGTAAAGAATCTGCCTGCAATGTGGGAGACCTGGGTTCAATGCCTGGGTTGGGAAGATCCCCTGGAAAAGAGAAAGGCTACCCCTTCAGTATTCTGGCCTAGAGGATTCCTCAGACTGTACAGTCCACGGGGTCACAAGACTTGGTCACGACTGAGGAACTCTCACTTTCTTTCAAAGGTTTTTAAAATTAAGTCTGTTAATGCATTGAATTAAAACTATAAGAAAAATTTCTTTTAAACTGGATTAATGTGCCACTTTCTTTTAGACTAAAATATAGCAGATTGAGGAAATTTTGAATGAATCCTTAAAATATCTGTTAAGTCACAGTTTAGTATAGTAAGGATTAGAAACTCTTATAATAGATGGTACCGATTTTTCATTGATATCCCCAAAATTTCTAAAAGTAAAAAATTTTTGGCATAAAATATATTTCCCCTCCTTGCAATCTTTGATTTAGGTCCAAAAACCTTTAGGAAGTAAAGTCCAAGGCTGTAAAGAGCAATATTGCACAGGAATCTGGAATGTCAGGTCCACGAATCAAGGCAAATTGGAAGCGGTCAAACAGGAGGTGGCAAGAGTGAACATCAACATTTTAGGAATCAGTGAGCTAAGATGGACGGGATTGGGTGAATTTAACTCAGGTGACCATTATATCTACTACTGTGGGCAAGAATGCCTTAGAAGAAATGGAGTAGCCCTCATAGTCAACAAAAGAATCTGAAAGGCAGTAGTTGGGTGCAATCTCAAAAATGACAGATGCTTTGCTCGATTCCAAGGGAAACCATTCAATATCACAGTTATCCAAGTCTATGCCCCAACCAGTAACACTGAAGAAGCTGAAGTTGAACGGTTTTATGAAGACCTACAAGACCTTCTAGAGCTAACACCAAAAAAAGATGTCCTTTTCATCCTAGGGGACTGGAATGCTAGAGTAGGAAGTCAGGAGATACCTAGAATAAGAGGCAAGTTTGGCCTTGGAGTACAAAGTGGAGCAGGGCAAAGGCTAAGAGATTTTGCCAAGAGAACGCACTGGTCAGAGCAGACACTCTCTTCCAACAACACAAGAGACAACTCTGCACATGGACAGCACCGGATGGTTAATACAAAAATCAGATTGATTATATCCTTTGGAGCCAAAGATAGAAAAGGTCTATACAGTCAGCAAAAATAAGGCTGGGAGCTGACTGTGGCTCAGATCATGAACTCCTTATTGCCAAATTCAGACTTGAATTGAAGAAAGTAGGGAAAACCACTAGACCATTCAGGTATGACCTAAATCAAATCCCTTATGATTATACAGTGGAAGTGAGAAATAGATTTAAGGGCCTAGATCTGATAGATAGAGTGCCGGATGAACTATGGATGGAGGTTCATGACATTGTACAGGAGGCAGTGATCAAGACCATCCCCAAGNAAAGGATGAAGTTGGAGGTCTCACACACCCCAATTTCAAAACTTACTGCAAACAAATAATAATCAAAATAGTGTAATCCTGGCAAGACAGACATATAGACCAATGGCGGAGAGAGCTCAGAACTAAACCCTTGTGTGCGGGGGCCAATAGTCTTGACAAGGCAGCTAAGATGGCTCCATGGGAAAGAAGCACTTCTTCAATAAACAGAAAAAATGAATGAGTGAAGAAGGAAGTTGGGCTCTTACACCACATGCAAAAATCAGCTCAAACTAATCAGAGACAAACATGCCAGAACACGAACTGGAAGCTTCTAGTAGAAGACGCAGGGCGAGGGACACTGGATTTGGCAAGAATTTCCTGGATATGACACCAAAAAGTAAAGATAGATGAGCTGGACTTCATCAAATTTAAATTTTCCATCAAAAGATACTACCAACAAAATGAAGAGCAACCCGCAGAATGAGAGAAAATATTTGTAAATCATACGTCTACTAAAGTTAAGATCCAGAATATATGAAGATGCCTACAAAAAACAACTGTGTTTAAAAATGGTCAAAGGACTTAAGCAGACATTTCTCCAAAGAAGACATCCAAATGGCCAACAGACATAAAAAGATGCTCAGTATCACTGATTATCAGGGAGACCCACATCAAATCCAGTGAGGTGGCCCCTCACACCCATGAGGACGGCTGCTGTGAAAACAAGCAAGAAGCCTCCTGGTAGTTCCGTGGTCAAGAGTCCACCTGCAGCTTCAATCCCTGGTTGGGAAATTGAGACCCCACGTGCTGTCCAGTTGCCAAGCCGAGCTGGGCTCTTGTGACCCCATGGACTGTGGTTTGCCAGGCTCCTCTGTCCTCCACAGTCGCCTGGAGTTTGCTGCAGCTCATGTCCACTGAGTCGGTAATGCTATCTAAACATCTCATCTTCTGCCGCCCTCCTCTCTTTTTGCCTTCTATCTTTCCCAGCAACAGGGTCTTTTTACAGTGAGCTGGCTCTCCACACCAGATCGTCGAAGTATTGCAGCCGTAGTATCGGAGAACCCCATGGCCCGTACGAAAAGGCAGAAAGATCCCACATTTCAGGGTGCGACTAAGCTTGCACACTGCAACTGGAGAGCCCGGGCATCACAGCTAAGACCCAGTGCGCCCAAATAATTAAAATAAAATTTAAAATAAATAAATAAAAATAACCCCCCAAATGACAGCTGTGGTGAGAATGCTGAGAAACTGGAATTGTGCACTGTGGGTGGGATTGTAAAATGGAGCAGATGCTGTGGAAAACAGACTGTTGTGGTTTCTGGAAAGATTAAACATAGAATTGTCATGTGATCCCTCAGTTGCCCTGCTGGTTATACACCCAGAAGAAATGGGAGCGAGGCCTCCGTATGCCGGCGTGCAGAGCCGTGTGGTTCACTCTTGCTAAGACAGGAAAGCGCAGAAGCGCCTGCTGACAAAAGAATGGGTTAGCAAGACACAGTCTACGCACACAGCAGAATATGACTCAGGAATACTAAAAAGGGAGGGTTTCAAAAGCAAGCAGAAAAGAGGTCAGAGTCGCGGTTACCAGGGGCGGGAAGTGGACGAACGCGAATGAAAGGTGCAGACTTCCAGTTATGAGATGAGTAAGTAGAGCGTTTGCAGTGTGCAGCATCACTAATAAACAAACGCTGTTGAGACTGATCCTGAGCTCTCGCCACAAGGAAGAAATAGTCTCTCTTTTTCTCGTATTTTCTGTCTGTGCGACAAGACGGATGTTCGTGAACTTTACTGGGAGGCTCTCTCCATGGCGTGCGTGAGTCAGACCATCACACCACACACCTCTGGCTGACCCAGAGCTGTCTGTCAGCTGTGTCTCAGCATAACTGGAAAAGATGAAAACAATAAAGAGGATGAAAAGCAAATTAAAAGGAAGGAAATCTGCAATATGCTACAACATGCATAGACTCTGAGAACATTATGTAAGAAAAATCAGCCATTTACAAGAAATCCAAGTGCTGCACGATTCAGCTGCTTTACAGTACAGACCAGCCAGTGCCCAGCGTCACGGTGCTTGCCAGGGGCGGGCCGGGAAACAGCTGCCATTTTCTGAGGAAGGTTTCAGTTTTGCAAGATGAACAACTTCTGGAGATGATTACACAACAGTGAGAATGCCTGACTGTGCACTTAGAAGCAGTGAGGATGCGTTTTTAATGTGCATTTTTTACCACCATCAAGGAAATCGCTGAGCACCTGCAATAGGCACTGGGTAAAGCTCATCCTTGTCTTCAAGGATCTCCCCACTTACGAAAGTGCGGACTTCAGGGCAAGCAAGCCTTGCTGCCTGGGGGCACCGCGTGTCCCTGGGGCAGCAGGCTGCTCGGAGACCCCAGGAGCCTCCCGATGAGGAGACCATCGTCTGGGCTTGTGCAGATCCTAGCCGTGAGAGAGCACTGTGTGTCTGTGTGTTGTGCAGCGATACCGTTGTATTAATGAGTGTTAATGTCGAGGGGGCCTCACGTGCAGTTCAGAGCAGGTGGCCACACACTGTAGGCTCCGCGTCTGGTCTAACACAGCGTCCACGGCTTTGAACTGAACCCACACTCTCATGCTGCACTGCGCTGATGGGTCCGGAGTGGTCCTGCTCGGATCCCTGCCATGTGTGTGTCCGGAAGGAGGCAGCTCCCATGACAACAGTCCCTTCGAGGGGCTGGAGCTGGGACCCTCATAGGCATGGAGTCTCCAACACCAGGAGAAGACTCGGCCATCCCCCCAAGGGTGACAGGGCAGAAGGCCAGTCTCCAGTCCAGACCCCAAGGCAGCTGTTCAGGCTCCTCGGCAAGTGCAGGCTCCCCCTGCGGGGGCATGCCTGGGGGCGGCCCCACTCACGCGGGCCGGGTGGTCCAGGGCCTGGTCTGGGGGCCACGGGAAGGAGTGGCGGGTGGGACGTTATCACCACTGATGCTGAGTCCTGTGGGCGCAGCCAGGGGGGTGGGTTCACCGCTGTGCTGGGCGGATGGGATCCCAGGGAAACCATCACGGGGCGGGTGCGGGCCACCTGGGACTCCAGGAAGCACATTCTTCTGAGTGACAAGCAGGTGGTCACAGCCAAGTCGTCAGTGTGCCTCGGTCAGGGCCCCACGACGAGGCCTGGACGTGCCAGGGCGCATCCCCCCACCCAGGTGAAAGCCAGAAGCTACCTGGACGTCAGCATGACCAAGGGCCGCGCGTGGCCAGAGCCGAGCTGCCCTCCTGGGCACTGGGAAGGCCTTGCTGATTCTCAGGGAAGCACCAGCAGCCCTGTGCCCAGCTTGTGACGAAGCAGCAAGAGTTTATGCTCAAAACAGATGCTGTTTATGATCTTCCCCTCCCCTGGCTACCCTAGGAATTTCTGATGATTTCTTTGTACAAGCTGCTGCCTATCGCCACCGCCGCCACCCACAGGCCTGCGCCTCAGGGAGGTAATGAGCTGGGATAGCCCTTGTCCTTTTCTCACTGATTACTGCATATTAAGCTCCAGCATGGAGCGGAGCCTGTGTTTCCCGCAGCCTTTTTCATCCCCGACATGTGTGCTGTGCATGTAATGATGGAGCATGCTAATTTACACTGCACCACAGGGCTGCCGAGGGAAGCGCTGCCCTGCTCAGGGGCCCTGGGGAACCGGGAGGGGCATGAAGGGGGTCAGGAGACCCCAGGAGAAGCGGACAGCAGTCCGTGAGGGCATCCATCCTAGGGAGAGGTGTTC
Organism: Raphicerus campestris; assembly: GCA_006410735.1. Lineage (NCBI taxonomy): Eukaryota > Metazoa > Chordata > Mammalia > Artiodactyla > Bovidae > Raphicerus > Raphicerus campestris. Next base: position 104,734 of record SJYW01053101.1, read on the forward strand.
TGAAACCACTGGGACGGGGTGTTTCCGGGAGCGAGGCGGGTGTGTCTGAAACAGGAGACCAGACCACGGCTCTGCGGCTGCTTTCTAAGCCAAACGTGCTCCCCGCTCTCGTCAGAGCTTTAGGCCTGCAGGGCTCCTTCCAGGGCCGTGGACATGGCGGACGAGGCCTTTCCTTAGAATATTTGTCTCAAGTGTTCTGTCTTCGTGCCTGCCCACTTGCTCACGGAGGAGGGGCTGCAAAGAGGGCAAAGAATCCATGTTCTCAGGGTTGCTGCTTGGAACCCCTGGAAGGAAATTCTAGAGCGTTCAGACTAGAGATTCAGAGATGCTTATGTGGTATCCGTGATAATGCCTTGTNAGGGCAAAGAATCCATGTTCTCAGGGTTGCTGCTTGGAACCCCTGGAAGGAAATTCTAGAGCGTTCAGACTAGAGATTCAGAGATGCTTATGTGGTATCCGTGATAATGCCTTGTTGGACCACACTGGACCCCATCATGAAGCATGATGTGCTTGGCTGTTCCTATTTTTATCTCCTCGAAATGTTGAAGGTTGTGATAGCTGAGTCAGTAAGACTTCAGGAGAAAAGTCGCAGCTGGAGAGAATTACAGGAAGACAGTGACTGAGCCGGATGCTCCTGGGGGGGAGTCAGGACCCCACGTAATCCCCTAGACATTGCTTTGATTGCTGAACTTGTAATAAATGCATAATGGGCTTCCCTGATAGCTCAGCTGATAAAGAATCTGCCTGCAATGGAAGAGACCCCGGTTCCACTCCTGGGTTGGGAAGACCCACTGGAGAAGGGATAGACTACCCACTGCAGTATTCTTGGGCTTCCCTAGGGGCTCAGCTGGTAAAGAATCTGCCTGCAATGTGGGAGACCTGGGTTCAATGCCTGGGTTGGGAAGATCCCCTGGAAAAGAGAAAGGCTACCCCTTCAGTATTCTGGCCTAGAGGATTCCTCAGACTGTACAGTCCATGGGGTCACAAGACTTGGTCACGACTGAGGAACTCTCACTTTCTTTCAAAGGTTTTTAAAATNCCAAAGAAAGGCAATGCCAAAGAATGCTCAGACTACCACACAATTGCACTCATCTCACACACTAGCAAAGTAATGCTCAGAATTATTGAAGCCAGGCTTCAGCAGTACTTGAACTGAAAACTTCCAGATGTAGAGGAAGCAGAGATCAAATTGCCATTATACACTGGATCATAGAAAAAGCAAGAGAGTTCCAGAAAAACATCTACTTCTGCTTCATTGACAATGCAAAGCCTTTGACTGTGTGAATCACCGCAAACTATGGAAAATTCTTCAAGAGATGGGAATACCAGACCACCTGACCTGCATCTTAAGAAATCTGTATGCAGGTCAAGAAGCAACAGTTAGAACCGGACATGAAACAACAGACTGATTCCAAATATGAAAAGAAGTACGTAAAGCCTGGATAACGNTACCAGACCACCTGACCTGCATCTTAAGAAATCTGTATGCAGGTCAAGAAGCAACAGTTAGAACCGGACATGAAACAACAGACTGATTCCAAATATGAAAAGAAGTACGTAAAGCCTGGATAACGTCACCCTGCTTATTTAACTTACATGCAGAGTACATCATGAGAAATGCTGGGCTGGATGAAGCACAAGCTGGAATCAAGATTGCCGGGAGAAATATCAATAACCTCAGATATGCAGATGACACCACCCTTATGGCAGAAAGCAAAGAACTAAAGAGCCTCTTGATGAAAGTGAAAGAGGAGAGTGAAAATGCTGGCTCAAAACTCAACATTCAGAAAACTAAGATCATGGCATCTGTTCCCATCACTTCATGGCAAATAGATGGGGAAACAGTGGAAACTGAAAGACTATTTCTTGGGCTCCAAAATCACTGTGGCTGCTGGCTGCAGCCATGAAATTAAAAGATGCTTGCTCCTTGGAAGAAAAGGTATGACAAACCTAGGCAGCATTTTAAAAAGCAGAGACATTACTTTGCTGACAAAGGTCCGTCTAGTCAAAGCTATGGTTTTTCCAGTAGCCATGTATGAATGTGAGAGTTGGACCATAAAGAAAGCTGAGCACTGAAGAATTGCTGCGTTTGAACTGTGGTGTTGGAGAAGACTCTTGAGAGTCCCTTGGACTACAAGGAGATCCAACCAGTCCATCCTAAAGGAAATCATTTCTGAATATTCATTGGAAGGGCTGATGCTAAAGCTCAAGCTCCAATACTTTGGCCTCCTGAGGCATAGAACTGACTCCTGAATGCAGGGAAAGATTGAAGGCAGAGGGAAGGGGATGAGAGAGGATGAGATGGTTGGATGGCATCACAGACTCAATGGACATGAAGTTAAACATTCTTTGAGAGGTGGTGATGGACAGGGAGGCCTGGCGTGCTGCAGTCCATGGGGTCACAAAGTCGGACACGACTGAGTGACTGAAGTGAGGTACAGAAATGGTCAAATTCATAGCAACCAGAGTATACATTTCATAAGACAAGAACCTTACTTGAGTCATTCTTACTCAGAGATGTAGCCTCAGTTCCCCAAACAGTGCTTCATACCTAGTATTTACCCAGTGGGCATTATTAAATGAGTAAGTATAACCAGCTCCTCACCCTCCCACACACACAATGCGACTTGCCTTTTAACATCTGGAGGTTCAGAGTGAATGCAGTCTGTCCACTATATGCTGTCAGTTTTTATAGATATCTGTGGCTCCTTGACTTCACTCTAAACTTCATTCTGAAAGACATGCGGCCGTCAAGGCATTCAAGTCACGTCGCCAGTCAGAGGGCTCAGCTCTGTGCTGGTTGGCACAGCCTCTGGCCCAGGCAGGGCCTGGCAGCACTGCTACGGGCTGCTGGCGGGGGTGTCTTCTGCCTCCGATCCTGCCTGCGCCAGCTCCCAGCTGAGCAGCCGTGTGTGCCCTGCCTCGACCGTGCTTCATTAAGAAGCAGCACCGGGCAGTCGTCCTCCCAGGGGTCAGCAGGCCGCCCTGCGTCCCTGAGCCGCCGGCCAGGTCCACGGCAGGAGAAGGACTGTGTCCTTGAGCTCAGAGTCCAGGCTTTGGCCGGCAGAAGGGTCTCTGAGGTTCCAGGGGGCTGGACACGCCTCTCTGGGTGCGGCCCCTGCCAGGGGCTTTGTAGACAGCTCCCGCCCAGGACTCGCAGTCTTGGCCCCATCCCCTTACAGCTCTGCGTCCAGTGACAGCTCCTGCTGGTTCATTAGGGCGGGGAGGGGGGAAGAAAGGAGAAGGG
>SJYW01053101.1:109400-124359 GCA_006410735.1 Raphicerus campestris
GGGCAGGAGAAGTGGGGGGTGGGTAGGGGGGAGGTGCAAGGGGAATGAGGAGGGCACTCAGTGCAGAGCTGAGGGTGTTCTGAGCCAGGGGACCCCAGGAGAAGCCAGAATCTGCCCGCTGCCAGCATGCCCAGGGGCTAAGTACAGAAGGGCCCAGACGGGGGTCCTGAGCCAGTGTGCCCCCCACTGATCTGAGCCCCTGTCTCAGCCTGGGGAGCTTTGCCAGCTGGAGCCACCCAGCAAAAGGAAAGGACCCCCCCTCGTTCCCTGTCCACGAGGACAGCCGGCCACCGCTGGGCAGGGCGCCCCGGAGGGCGCTGCCCCCTCGGCCCCCGGCTGACAGGGCCTGCCCTGGACACCGCACACCAGGAAGGAGTGCGAGGCTCTGGCCGACCTGCTGGAGGAAGTCTCTCCCTCCCAGGGGCCCCGCGTGGAGGGAAGCCTGGCTTGCTGCTGCAGACGGGCCGCACACACAGCACCCAGGCCTGGCCCGCGGTGGGCAGAGGTGAGCCAGTGACTGGCGACACCTCCGTGGGGAAGAGGGAGGGACTTGCGACCCTGAAGCTGGAGGCAGGCGGGAGCCACACCCCCGGGATGGCTCCTGCCTCTGAAGAGCGACCCTGAGCCCAGGATCCGCCCGGCGGCAGGCTTGGGTCCTCCCGGCTGATGACACCCACGTCCAGGGGAAGCCGCACATCAGGGAGAGTCCACAGGACCCAGAGACGCACCCAGAGGTGACTGCCCCAGTCTGCAGAGGGTGCGAGGCCCACTGGCACACGGCTCAGGGGCGTCTCTCCAGCGAAGGGCAGGCCTCCTCCTTCAGCCACTAGAAAAGGCTGGATTCTCCTCCCTTGGGCCCACAGGGGATGGTCCTCCACCCTTTGGAGCCCATGGGGGATGGTCCTACCTATTCAGACCCCCACGGGGAAAGGTCCTCCACCCTCGAGCCCTTTGGGGGACAGTTCTACCTCCTCAGACCCAGCGGGGGTGGTCCCCCTCAGACCCTTAGGGACAGTCCTGCCCTTTGGACCACACAGGTGGGGGTTGGACCTCCTCTGGCCCCACGGGGATGGTCCTAGCCCTTGGACCACATGGGGAAGTTACTACCTCCTCAGACACTGCGAGGGATGGTCCTTCTGCCTCAGACCCCCAGGGGGACTGTCCCCTCCCCTGTGGTGTGGACAGGAGGGATTCGACGTGGTCTGTGCAGAGCACTGGGGTCAGGAGTGTCTGGTTCCAAGGGAGGAAAGCCGTCTCCTGTCAGCCGCGGCTCAGAGAGGTGTTGCCAGCGTGTGCACTGTGGGTATTCTGAGACTACGGAAGGGCTTGGAAGGATAGGAGTGGGCTAGGGTGAGAGAGAGGGGCTGGGTGAGAGAGAGGGGCTGGGGTCAGGGAGAGGGGTTGGGGTGAGCCTGAGGGGCTGGTGTGAGCCTGAGGGGCTGGGGTCAGGGAGAGGGGCTGGTGTGAGCCTGAGGNGGGGGGGGGCGGGGGGGCGGGGGAGGAGCCGGAGGGGCGGGGGGGAGGGGGGGGGGCAGGGGTGAGCCGGAAGGGCTGGGGGGGGGGAGCGGGGCTGGGGTCAGGGAGAGGGGCTGGTGTGAGCCTGAGGGGCTGGGGTGAGCCTGAGGGGCTGGGGTCAGGGAGAGGAGCTTGGGTGAGCCTGAGAGGCTGGGGTGAGGGAGAGGGGCTTGGGTGAGCCTAAGGGCCTGGGGTGAGCCTGAGGGCCTGGCATCAGGGAGAGGGGCTGGGAGACTGCTGCCTCTGAGCCTCCCCCGCAGCTGGCAGTGCCCCTCCACTCCCCCTGCACACACCATGAGGCGGGTCAGAGAGAGCAGGTGCCCTCAGGTCCCAGGCGTACGTGGGGTGATGGGTCTGGAGAGAAGCAGGGGCGAAGGCCCCTGAAGGGGAAGGCCACTCGGAAAGACCCGCACGTGGTGCCTGTGTGTATAGGAGGGTCTTGGCTGCAAGCTAAGCCGTTGGAGAGACTTACAGCAAGCATGAGCTGTGGAGTCCTGGCTGACAGTGCACAAGGCCCTGAGTGCGCTTTCGGGCACTGCCCTGACCAGCTGTGTGCCCTGGGCCGGCCAGTGAGCTTCCCTAGGCGTCAGCGCTCTCAGCAGTAAGGTGGTGAGGGCCGAGTCCTCGTGCCATAGGCTTGCTCTGAGGGATGATAAGCCAGTGCATGCAAGGGCTGAGGGTGAGCCTGAGGGTTGCTGTACAGCAAGGATTAGTGACAGGCTTCCTGCTCCCCAGGAAAGTCAGATCACGAGGCATCAAGACACAGAGGCCCCGGTTCTCACTAAGTGCTGCTGGAGGCCTGGCCCGGCTTTCTAGCAAACCCAGCAGCCGCAGAGGCATAATTTGAGGTTTGCTGAGCCTTTGTTCTGTAGCAAAGCTTATCACTAAATGTGGAAATTTAGAGACCAATGTTGCCAAAAGGAGAGCTCATCATTCCTTGAAATGGCAACTAGTTCCTGCTCACTAACATGGGGCTTTCAGGAAATTCCCTGCGAGACCCAGGGCCCTGATTTCTCAAATTCCTCCTCCCCTCGGGCACTGCCGCCCAGCTCGTCAATCAGCACCACCAAGTCCAGATCCTGTGACGCAAGGACGCTTCTCGGTTCCCCTAAGAGTCAGAGAGAAACAGAAAGTCATGTTTTCATGTAAAATTCTTTTCTTTTTTGAGCTCCTTTCTGTAACTCAGGCATTGTGTTGGGTACAGGTAACGAGACCAAGCTGTAGGTCATGTGGGTGAGGCCCTCACGGGCGACGGGAGAGGCAGGGGTGAACTCTAGAGAGTGTCCAGGGTTCGCAGGCCTCAGGCCTGATGGACAGAGGGGCCGCCGGAGCCTCACCCAGGATGGGGAGACGGGGGATGTCCTCCAGAGGGAGGTGTTTCGAAGGCCCAGGCAAGGGGGCACCCTGAATTCAATCCAGGAGGGAGTCCAGGAAGCCGAAGGAAGCTTCACGGGGTGAGAGAGGAGGGCAAGCGCTGAAGGGCAGAGGTGAGTGAGGGGCAGACAGGCCATGAGGGGCTTTACAGACTCAAGGTAGGCCAGGGAGCAGGTAGCCACGGGAGACCCGGGGTGGACAGGAGGCCTGCTGAGTCTGCATGGCACATGCCTCGGACTGCTGCAGGCAGGACCTGGTGAGACAGCACCTGGAGGGCGGGAGGCAAAGGGAGGTGGTGACGGGTGGCTGAAGTCACTCGGGCGGCGGGGAGGCGGGGTAGGGAGGTTTGAGGTCCAGGTGGCAGGGCCGCCCTGAGGATCAGTTCACTTCAGTTCAGTTCAGTCGCTCAGTTGTGTACGACTCTTTGCGACCCCATGGACTGCAGCATGCCAGGCCTCCCTGTCCATCACCAACTCCTGGAGTTTACCAAACTCATGTCCATTGAGTCGGTGATGGCATCCAGCCATCTCATCCTCTCTCGTCCCCTTCTCCTCCTGCCTTCAATCTTTCCCAGCATCAGGGTTTTCTTAAATGAGTCAGCTCTTCACATCAGGTGGCCAAAGTATTGTAGTTTCAGCTTCAGCATCAGTCCTTCCAATGAACACCCAGGACTGATCTCCTTTAGGATGGGCTGGTTGAATCTCCTTGCAGTCCAAGGGACTCTCAAGAGTCTTCTCCAACACTACAGTTCAAAAGCATCAATTCTTCAGCGCTCAGCTTTCTTTATGGTCCAACTCTCACATCCATACATGACCACTGAAAAAACCACAACCTTGACTAGAGGGACCTTTGTTGGCAAAGTAATGTCTCTGCTTTTTAATATGCTGTCTATGTTGGTCATAATTTTCTTCCAAGGAGAAATCATCTTTTAATTTCACGGCTGCAGTCACCATCTGCAGTGATTTTGCAGGTCAAGAAAATAAAGTCTTCACTGTTTCCATTGTTTCCTCATCTATTTGCCATGAAGTGATGGGAACAGATGCCGTGATCTTAGTTTTCTGAATGTTGAGTTTTAAGCCAGCTTTTTCACTCTCCTCTTTCACTTTCATCAAGGGGCTCTTTAGTTCTCTGTTTTCTGCCCTAAGGGTGGTGTCATCTGCTTATCTGAGGTTATTGATATTTCTCCTGGAAATCTTGATGAACTTCTCAAAAGCACCAAGGCCCCAGGGCCCCAGGGTGAACACTCACCTGCGTGGCCACAGGAACCATTCAATCAGGGGATACCTGGCCTCCCTCCCATGAAGACCTGCCTTCCCACTGGGCTTGCCTCGGGCCACACCTGCATCCCACTGAGCCCAAGTCCTGAGTCTCAGACTGCCTGGGTTTGGGGTCCTTGCCCGTGATCTGTGACCGTCCCCGCCCGGGCATTCAGTCCTCGGTCTCCACAGACTCCTGCCGGCACTTCAGGGCTCTGCCGGTGTCCTCTGCACAAAGGCCTGGTCCACCCCGGTCCTGAACCGAATCTCCCTCCTGCGCTCCCAGAGTGAGAGCTGCCCTCCACTTCATGACCCTCAGGGCAGCTGCAGTGAGCCACTTGGGTGTGGCTACTTGCTTTTTGCTCAGCTTCCTGTAGATGGTGGTCCCCAAGGGGCAGGACCCCGAGTCAGGCCCCACGCTGGCCTCCAGCAGGTCCCAGAAGCACTCGTGTGGCATCGAAGGCCAGATGCAGAGAGACAGAAGAGGGGCTTCCAGGGTCTGGGGCCGAGGGGGTTGTGCCGTCCAGCCCGGGCAGGACAAAGGGAGGGGTGCTTACAGCCATCCTGTTCAGCTGCTCAGCCGCATCCACAAGGACCCCGCCCGACCCTCCCAACCTGCCGTCTCTGCTGAGGCCCACGCTGGACACACGTCCTATGCAGGTTGGGCTTGGAGGAGTGGGACAAGGAGGAACTTTTCAGGAGCCACAGGACTTCCTCTGGGCCTCAAGGGCCTCAGACACAGAGCTCGTTGGTTCCCGGGGGCTCCCAGGGGAGCTCCAGAGGCCGGTCTCCAGCTCGTGCTGGCCTCAGCTCCTCAGGTCTGCCCTGCACATCACTTCCTCCTCCTGCACCGCCAAGGCCCCACTGCCCCTGGTCGAGGGCTAGGCTTGGGCCATGTGCCTGCTGAAGGCTCAGTGCAGACACCTGATCTACGGTGAGCAAAGGTCCGTCTGTCTGTCTGTCTCTGTGACTCCGTCCACGTTCCTGGTGTCTTCCAGGTGCTGCTCACTGGTGACAGCGGCTACCCCAGGAGAGAGCTGGGCCGATCCCTCCTCCTGGCCCAGCATGTCCCAGCACGTCCCACCACGTCCCACCATATCTGTGAGGCTAGACCAGTCCTCTGCATACAGTGAGGGCCCCATGGCTCAGGGGACAGTTGGGGGTCTATCTGACCCCAGAGCCCAAGCCCTGAATCACCGAGGCCACCACCTTCCCCAGACACCCTGCTGCAAGGTCAAAGGAGAACGAATGGGCTGAAGAGATGGAGCCCCACAGGGAGGGTGGGTTCACGGTTTGAGGGCTTCCCTCTTCCTGGTCTTCTTATCAAAGACACAAATGGGAAAATGCATGTGGCCATTGACACATCTGCCCCCCAGCCTGGAGCTTCCCTCACCCGCCGTCTGCACCCCAGCCTGGAGCAACCCCCACCCACCTGCACACCCAGCACACGCTGATGGAGCATGGCCACGAGCCGGCCTGGCTGCTGGAACACAGGGAGGACCTTCTCCACCTCCTCAGACGGGGGAGGGTGCAGCCAGCCTGTTCTGATCCGGCCAAACCAGCGACCACAGACCTCCGAGGAGGGAGGTCAGTAGGGGGAGGGCGGGGTGCTGCTGGCTCAGATGGCAGCTGGGATGTGTGTGACCTGAAGAATGACCAGCCCCTCCAGGTGACTGGAAGGCTCAGAAGCGAAAGGGCACAGCCTCATCTGGCTGCAGGCGCAGCCGCCTCCCAGCCAGGCTTCGGCTCTGCTGGCCCCCGCCCCCCGCCCCATCTCGCGGGCTCCATGCGCCTCTGTGGCTGCAGGAGGACTGGGTGGCTGAGCCCGAGGAAAGTGCAGGTGCCAGTTTGGAGGCTATAAGTCTGGCCGGCATCTTCCCAGGAGCTGCCGCATGCGCGATTCCAGGATGGCAGGGCAGGCCCGGAGGGCGTCCACCCCTGCCTGTGGGATCCCTTCTGCGGGCAGCTGCGGACAGCCGGAAGCTGGTGCTCGGGAGACACAGGGGTGGCGGGGCCTCCATCACCCTGCCAGAGGAGTCCTGTGGCAGCCAGCGCTTCTCTTCCCGCTTGTTTTGCAAAACAACACAGCAGAGGCTGACCATCCGGCGTGTCGTTCTGGGTCAGGCAGTGAATGCCGTTTCCTGTGCTCTCCGGGCGTGAATGGCCAGGTTCAGCAGCAGCCCCTGTGGCAGAGTGAGGCTCGTGCTGGGCACGTTTGGTGACCCTTTAGAGCCGGGGGTGGCAGGGGCAGGTAAGCGCTGAGCAGCGAAGCACGGGCTAGCCCTCGGGCGACTGTGCTGTGTGCCTGTAAACATCCCAGCGCTGGCCCACAAGGCTGCTGGCAGCTGCCTGACCTGGAGAGACTGCAGAGCCTCATTCTTCAGCTGCCTGATAGGAATAAAAGTGGCAGCGAGCCGCTGTCCACCATGGCAGCCAGGGGCAGCCGGAGCAGGGCCTCCTCGGCCAGACCCCTGCCCTCCTCTGAGGCTTCACTTTCGGGAACTTGCTGGTTCTGTGATGTGGCAACAGCGTCCGAGCATGCAGCCTGGACGCCCAGTAAATATTTACAGAGCGGCTGAGAGGCACTCGCCTGGGTGCAGCTGGACTGCTGGAGGTGGGTGGGGGGCCCGCCGGCCGCGAGGACACCCTCCCGACGGGCGGGGCTGGGCCCTGGTCTCTGCATGCAGAGCGCTGGGCGTCCTGCTCACTCTCTGCAGAGCAAACTTGTCAGCCAAACGGAAGGCAGCCCCTCTGCAATCCCTCGACGGTGAGATGCCCAAACCCTGGGTCTCCCCCAGCTCCCTGCCGACCGGGCCACCCAGCCCCACGGGCCCAGCCGGCTGGCACCAGGTCTGAAGGTCGGAATCCTTATCCAGAGGGGTGGGTGCCACCTCTGCACGGTGCCTGACGACTGGCCTGGCGCTTCACCCAGAGTTGGAGGAATGAGACCCTGGTCCCCTCATGGGAGGAAGCAGCCCCTTGTGTCCTTCTGTGAAGCTCTGCGTGTGGAAGTGTGATTTGGGGCGTGTGGCTCTGACATGCGTTCACAGCGCCCCAAAGCGCTCGGCTCAGTGAGGGGGTGCTGGTGGTCATGGCGGGCGGGGGCGACCCGTGTCCCTGGGAGTCCGGCAGGAAGGCCGCCAGGCCCCTGGGGCTGAGGACAGAGACAGGGCCCTGTGAGCTCGGCATCCTCAGAGGGCCACACCCAGCATCTGAGGCCCAATGGGGACAAAAGAGGGCATCGGGCTCAACCACACCCTGGGCCGTGGCTCAGGGCATCCGGTGCCTGTGGGAGACCCGACACTCGGGGAGGGAGGCGGAAAAAGCTGGTGCTGATGCAGCAGCTCCTGTGGGCAGGAGGCAGCGGTTGGGGCCAGATTCTCAGGGCCTTTGGGGTCAGGGGTCCCAGAGGAGTGAGTGCCGTCCCCCAGGGCCTGTCCGTCCCCTCCCTGGTGGGCACAGATAAGGGCCCAGTGTCCCCTGGCCTGCAGGCAGGGATCAGGGAGGAAGCATCTTGCCCAGTTGGTGGCCAAGGAAGCGGGGACCAGAGGCAGGAAGAACTGCAAGGTGAGTGAGGACCCAGAAATGAATCTTCCTCACCAGGCCGGGGCCCACGAGCGCCCACATCCACCCTGCAGAGAGGAAGCGGCAGGACAAGCTAGGCAGGGACGAGGCAGCGTCCAGGCCCGCCCTCGAGCCTGGGCCCTGCCCTCTGCTCCAGGTTTAGAGCAAGTGCCTGGGAAAGAGGAGAGAGAGGGCACGGCTCGCCCGCCAACACCAGGCCTCTTCGGGGAGCGCCACTCCGCTGGCTGAGGCATTGGTCAGGCCCTCCCGCTGATGCCCGATAGCCTCTCCTGCTGGCGGCGGTCACCCTGAGGGGCAGGGTTTGGGCAGGGCCGCGGCCCAGGTTGGGCAGCAGGTGGCCTTGGCAACATCGCCCGGGTCCCACCTTCTGTCCTGTGTCCTCTGGTTTCGCTGGAAACTGGAGTTCTGACACCCAGTCTGACCCCGCAAGGCTCACCCTGGTCCACAGTGAGGCAACTTGCCTTCTCCCAGGCATGTCCTAGGGGTGAGCAGGGGGTGGCGGAGAGGGGGTGGAGCCCCAGCCTCCCAGCAAGGAGGGGCTGAGGGCAGACTGACCAGCACCGCCGGGAGAAGCGGGAGGAGTCCCCGAGGCATGCAGGGGCAACGTGAGCCAAGCGAGAACCGGGGCAACCCCAGCCCCACTGCACCATCATCATNACCGGCTCTGGTGGGACCTGCGTCAGCTCTTGCTGGGGGAGTGACTGAGGTGGAGAAAAGGCAGGGCCCCCCGAGAACCCCTTCCGCCACTGACTGTCCTCTTCCCAACACCTGCTGGCTGCTCCTCTCCCTCCTCACTCAGGAAAACAAGACTCCGGACCAATCGTGCCACCAGCACAGGCCCCAGCGGAACGCAGACCTAACTCACTCACGGCCTTCGACCATGCTGGAGTGGAGAGGTCACTCAGTCGTGCCTGACTCTTTGTGACCCCATGGACTGTATCCCACTGTAGCCTGCCAGGCTCCTCTGTCCATGGGATTCGCCAGGCAAAAATACTGGAGTGGTTGCCATTCCCTTCTCCAGGGGATCTTCCCAACCCAGGGACCAAACCAGGGTATCTTGCAGTGAAGGGAATTCTTTACCATCTGAGCCACCAGGGAAGCCTTTGACCTTGCTAGAGCTGAAGAAAATCAAACACACCAACCTCAGCTTGGACTCTTTTGTGGGAATGATTATTTTAAAGGGTAAGTTCCTCACCCAATCTGCTCCAGACACACAGAGAAAGCTCCAAAAACTCACATGACGTCTAACACCTTCTCGGAGGAACTCTTGGCAGCAGCCACCACCACCATTTATAACCGAGACCAGGAGGAAGAGGAGGCCAGGGCTCAGAGAAGGAGAGACAGGAAGGAGCGTGGGCAGCCCCATTAGCAGCCCCACAAGGACAAAGCCCACCTCGGGGGCCAGGCCCACTACTGCTGGCCAAACCCTGTTCTGGATTTCAAGAAGCCTGGCAAGTGGGTGGAGGAATGTGCCAACAGAGAAAAACTCCCCCAGACACTGCCCAGCATGCAAGGCAAGAGGGCCACAGGACACAGAGGCCAGGCACAGCTCTTCTGACGGCCCTCGACCGATGGGGCCCTCTGTTCCAGGCCCCCCTCCGCTTTTAAATCAACATCACTGGGCTGGAGCCAAGGGCTAACCTGGCATGTGACCGTATCTCTCCTATCTGACTCCTAGGCCGCCTGCCCTGTCCTGACCTTCTCTTGACCCTTCTCCCCGACTCCTGCCAAGTGACTGATGTCTCCAGTAATTTCTTTAAATTTATCTACCTTTAGAGTATGTATTATAAAGTTCATTTAGACAAGACCATTAATAAGAATCATGTGAGCTCCTCATTTAGCAAGTAATATATGTTTTCTTTGCATTCAATTAATGGTGTAAAAAAAAACCTCATGATACATCAATACTTTTAAGACAAATTATTGGGCTGTGTTGAGGGACTGGCTGTATGCTAACATATGGAATTGCGTTCATGTATTACGCCCTCAAACCACGATTCAAGCTGAGACCTCTCTTCCCTGTGGTGTGTCCTGTTCCCAAAGGACACAGGCTCGGGACACCGGAGGCTCCTCTTCTTGGACAGCATGCTGTTGGTGCGAGGACCTGCGCTGACCCCGAGTGCAGGGTGAGTCAGGGATAAGGGTACTTTTGTTCTCCTTCTGTCCCCCTGGGTTGGGAGGGAGCCCCTCCGACTCTCACAGTGCCCGACGCACTTGCTGTCCAGGGATTTTGGTAACTGGAAGCCCCTCACGATCACCCTGAAGTTCATTTCCAGAATTGCTATCATTTTTAAATGTCTGTCAGCTGTTCTTCCTAAATAACCACTATTGATTTAAGTCAAACAATATATGACTGGGATTTCCCTAGTCGTCCGGTGGCTAAGAATCCACCTGCCAATGCCAAACACGGGTCCAGTTCCTGGCCCAGGAAGAGTCTACGTGCTTCAGAGCAACTGAGCCCGTGCTCGGCAACGCGAGGAGCCGCTGCAACGAGAGGCCGGCACCCCTCCACCTGGGAGTGACCTCCTTCACTAGAGGAGGCCCCCACGCAGCCACGGAGGCCCAGTGTGGCCCAAAACATGTCAGCTCAGCTCAGCTCAGACGTTCAGTTGCGTCCAACTCTGCGACCCCATGAATCGCAGCATGCCAGGCCTCCCTGTCCATCACCAACTCCCAGAGTTCACTCAGATTCACGTCCATCAAGTCAGTGATGCCATCCAGCCATCTCATCCTCTGTCATCCCCTTCTCCTCCTGCCCCCAATCCCTCCCAGCATCAGAGTCTTTTCCAATGAGTCAACTCTTCGCCTGAGGTGGCCAAGGTACTGGAGTTTCAACTTTAGCATCATTCCTTCCAAAGAAATCCCAGGGCTGATCTCCTTCAGAATGGACTGGATCTCCTTGCAGTCCAAGGGACTCTCAAGAGTCTTCTCCAACACCACAGGTCAAAGGCATCAATTCTTCAGTGCTCAACCTTCTTCACAGTCCAACTCTCACATCCACACATGACCACAGGAAAAACCGTAGCCTTGACTAGACGGATCTTAGTCGGCAAAGTAATGTCTCTGCTTTTGAATGTGCTATCTGGGTTGGTCACAAACAAATTAAAAAATGTATATGCTTATCTTGGAAGGGCTTCCCTGGTGGCTCAGAGGTTAAAGCGTCTGCCTCTGATGCGGGAGACTCGGGTTCGATCCCTGGGTCGGGAAGATCCATTCCTAGAGAAGGAAATGGTAACCCACTCCAGTATTCTTGCCTAGAGAATCCCATGGACAGAGAAGCCTGGTGGGCTGCAGTCCATGGGGTCGCAAAGAGTTGGACACGACTGAGCGACTTCACTTTCACTTTCTTTCACTATCATGGAAACTCTCTAAAACTTAGTAAAGGGGACCCTGTATAGAGTGGTGGTCCCCGGAATGAAGAACTCTAAAGAGACCAACCCGCACACTCACTACCCCCAAGAATGTCTGCACTTCAGGGAGGCTTCTTCAGAAAGGAAACCATATTTCTAAATGGTTCTTCCTTGACTTTTTCTTGGAGAGTGAAACTGTCACCTCTACGCCCTTCCGCAGCTTGAGCCCTTGAGCAGACTCTCCAGTCTGGCTCCGGCTCCCCAGGGCTCACCCTCGTCTGACTTTGAGCGTGGTTGGAGCCCAGCCCCATTGTGGAAGCGTGGGTGCCGTGAGGGCACAGGGGCCCTGCCCGCCCGGCTCTCCACCCTTGGCCTTCCCTGTGATTCCACGCCTCCCGCGCCCTTGGCCAGTCCTCTCAGCTCCTCCCTCCCACTGGCCTTGATAAGGGTTGCTCATCGCCTTCAGCTCCTGCGGGCCAGACCCTTGACCTTCCCCACCTGCCGAGGGGGCCTTCCTGGAGGATGTGTCCGAGGGCTGAGCCGCTCTCCTCCACTCCGGATCCATCCAGACCCCAGTGGAGGCGGCATCCCAGTGCTGTGATTTCTGTCCTCGCCGACCCTCCAAAGCTTTCCCATCTCCTAACTTTTTAGCAAATGAGACATATTGAAAGCCTTATTTATCTCAGCCAAATATTTCAATTAAAACGTTCCATTCCAAAAACATGATCCAGAGTTTGGCACCTTCATGGAGGCACGAAACAGCTGGCTCTCCTCGAGAAGAACCAAGAAGCTGCTTCCTGCCACTTTGTCACAGTTAGGAGGTGACAGATGAGCCTGGGCTGTCCCTGCATGAACTAAGCAGGGCTCTGTGGGGAGGGCGGCCCTCAGGGCGCTCCTCACACTGGCCCCGGGGGGCCACCCTGCTGCCACAAGCACTCGGCCTCCCTGAGCTGGTGCTGCTGGGAGCTGCCCAGGGCAGGCACCTGCCCAGCCCAGGAGGGGAGGCGAGGGTCTGCTGTCGGCCTGGAAGCCTCTGCAGAAGGGAGAGGAGCTCGGTGTCCAGGGAGAAAGGAATCAGCAGGGTCCCGCATGGTGCTGTCCCGGGACAGGCAGGGGCCGCTGCCTCAGGCCGAGACGACGCCCAGTGCCCCTGACGTGCACTCGGAGAGGGCTGGGGCAGCAAGCAGTGGTCACCTGTGATGTGCAGGAGGTGCAGTGCTGGCGGGCACCAGGGAAGGGGGCAGCGGAGACGGAACGGAGGGTCCCGGGGAGAGCAAGCTTCACAGAAGCGGGATGAGCGCCTTCCCTGGGGCGGCAGGGGTGGTGTCAGGGGCCTGTGAGTCAGGCGGCCAGGGGCGCTCGGAGAGGACAGGGCCCTGGCAGTGAGGGACACTGCCCCTGGGTGACGACTGCTGGGTGTGAGGATCCTGGAAGGCCCCCCCACCCAGCACGCCCCGACCCCGTGCATGTGGGGTGGGAGCCTCACTCATCTCCTGCGTCATGGAGACCCGGTCATCACAGCCCAGAAACGTGCAGGCCAGTCACCACCTTTACAAGCCACATTTTAATTCTTCAGTGAATATTCTTGACGCATAATGGCACGTTTCATAAGACAGGGATCTGCTGCCTTGAATCACCCTGAGAAAGTTGTGGAAATAGGGCTGCTCTGTGGGCTCTGAGGGGAGGCTCAGGGAAGGCTCGGGACCTGCCTGGAAAGTTCCCACACCTTCCCTGATTGGACCGGGCGACTAAGAGGCGGGCCAGACGGAAGCACTCGCACCTGCGCTCGCGCATTCGGTCTTTGCTGCGTCAGGTCAGCCTCTGGGTTGCTTCCTGCCGCCTCCCAAGATGGGCGGGGGCATGCCCATTTCCTTCTGTTTCCAGCTGACAGGCAAAGGATTTTGAATGACGTCAGACACTTTGTTTTCCTTATTTTTTCTGTTGCACTAACTTCAGGGTCACAGAGCATTTCCTGGGTGTGAGCTGCTTCCCCAGCCAGAGGCAGCCCTAGGATCAGGAGACAGGGCCCTGACAGCTCCCTGCCCACTGAGGCCCCCGCCCCCAGCCCCACCAGCCTGCCCCTGGACTGTCCTTTCCTCCCACTGCCTGGCCCTTCTGAAGAGCAGGAGGCTGTGTTCTGTGCAGCCCGCTCAGCTGGGTTTATCTGCTGCTTTCTGGCAGCTGGCCTTCTTTGCCTCCTCCTCGCGCATACACCATGGCACTCACACCTCCACGGGGCTCATCTCCATGAGGCCGACCTGGTCTCTCCTGAAGGCCGTTCCTTCCAGGCTTCTCCATGTGAGGGAACAGGGCAAGCTCCCTGAGCGTATCTGCTTGGCTAATTGCCTGCCAGGTTCACCCACACGCAGAGTTCAAAAGCTGGAGTTAAGCACCTCCGCAGGTGAGAAGGCAGCCCCACATACCTCCACCTCTGTAAGTAGGCAGTTTCATCAGAAAACTACGAGTTACTAGCTCAGAAGGGGTGCTGGCCCAGCACCCTGAGGCCTCGGGTCCTGGTCCTGTGGGTTAGAGTGGCCACCGGTGGTCAGGAGCGTCCCCTGGATTTTTACCCAACATGGCACGAATAAGTGAAGAGGTTAGAATCCTGGTCAAACCTGCCTTCCGTCAGCGCTGCCTTCCAGCCCTGCCCTGGGCCCTCCTCTGCCCAGAAGCAGCCTGCTCCAGACATGACAGGAACGTTCAGGTTTCCCGTGTGGAGCAGGACACCCAGCCGAGCTGCGCTGGGAGAAGGCAGGCGGGTGGAGCTGGCCGGGAACAGCGTGAGCCGCGAGTCCAGACCCTCCGCTCTGTCTCGGCTCAGCTTCACAACAGCCTCCGCTTGTGCTGTATCATTTCCTTTTTTTTTTTCCAGAAAAAATTGAGGCTTGAAAAACTTCAGTAACTCACTCAACTCCATATGTTTTAATAAGCAGAACTGAGATTCAGCCAAGATAGACTGGTTATCCCGAGAAGCACCAGGGTGGTGGGCATGTGTCGAATGCACTGACCTGGGCTGATCCCACATGCACCAGGTCTGGGAGTTCAGGCCTATTGCACTGCTTTGCCCATCAGGCTGCATTATCTGACATATAGTCAGGCAGGAAATCAGGGGGAAATCGTGCCCTTTCCATAGTCTGTGGATTTTAGACTTCCCTTGGTGCACCTGAAAAATCTCACCTGAAGGCCATTAGAGCTTAGGTTCAGTTCAGAATCACTGTGGGTGAGGCTGCATCTTGCTGGGGGGATGACAGCGAGCCGGCTCCCTCTGATCACCTTCAGAGGTCGCGGTGCCACAGGCGGCATGCTCGTGTCCCCAGATCCGCGCTGTGAAGGTGGAACCCTGTGTGGTGGTGTGGGTGACGAGGTCACGAGAGGGCCCTGATGGCAGAGACCCCACACAGCTCCCTCACCCTGACTGCCACGTGAGGACAGCCTCAGCGGATACAGAATGCGCCTCGACTATGGACACCCGGCCCCCAGAGCCCCGAGAACCAGTGTCCTCTGCGACGTGTCCCACTCGGTGCGGGGTGTGTTCCTGTGGGGGGCCCTCACGTGGTGTGGGGTAAGATGTGAACACAGGGTGGGGTGAGATGAGATAGGAGTGGTGAGGTGAGATGGAGTGAGGTGGGGGGGATCTGGGGGGCGAGGTGAGGTGAGCTGTGGTGAAGGTGAGGTGAGGTGAGGTAAGGCCATGGTGAAGGGAGGGGAGGTGAGCTAGGGGTGAATGTGAGGTGAGACGAGGTAAAATGGGACGAGATGAGGTAGGGGTTAGGTGGAGGGGAGTGAGCTGGGGTGAGTGGAGGTCGGAGTGAGGTGAGACCAGGTGAGCTGGGATGAGGTGAGGCGAGGTGAGGTTGGGGTGGAGGGCGGTGAGCTGAG
>SJYW01053101.1:161799-183891 GCA_006410735.1 Raphicerus campestris
GGGAGGGGGCTCTGGGGTGACCCAGGGGAGGGATGGAGGGAGGGGGCTCTTGGGTGACCCAGGTTGGGAATGGAAGGAGGGGGCTCTGGGGTGACCCAGGGGAGGACCCCGAGGGAGGGGGCTCTCGGGTGACCCAGGGGAGGGTGGACGGTGGGGGTCCCAGTGTCCAGGTCACCAGCCCTGTCGTCACCTCTTGTGATGCCCCGGGGGTCGCCTCCTGCTGATGTCCAGTCTCAGGAACTCCCTCAGTCCCTTTGCCCCTTCACCTGCTCTTTCTAGAGGTGGCCTTCACCCCAGAACTCCTGTCCGGTGTCTGGACTGTGCCTGGTCTGGGGGAGAGGCCTGCGGCTGACCTCCCGGAGGCCCTGCTGCTCAGGCCTGCAGTGGTCACTTGGGAGGCCGTCGGGCCCCTGCCAGGGCTGCCTCTGCGCCTCTGCCGGCTCCCAGCGCTGTGACCCCCTCCTGGGTCCCTACATGGAGGTGAGGCCCAGCTGCAGGAGACCTCCCGGACAGAGGCCGCACTGCCCCCACCCACCGGCATCTCCGTGTCGGGCCGCATCCTGTGGTCCAGTCGGCGTCATCCCGGCTCGACGTCACGGGTGACCCCTCCCTAAGGCAGAGTGTAGTAGGACACAAGCCCCCCTGGGGTGCTCGTGGCTGCACGTGTGTTTACACGGCTCCTGCCCTTCTGGAAATAAGAAAATGTCTCACATACGGGACCTGTGTGGAGAAAACCTACCCTGACCTCCATCTTATCCAGAATAAACCGGGGGTGGGGGTGAAATGAATGCAAGGCCCACAGGGTTACTTGGGGAGCCTGCAGGCACTTTGGGGGCACCCAGAGCCTGGCCCCTCCCCAGCCCATGGCCCTCTCCCCCAGCCTCAGGAGCCTCAAGGAGGCAGGCTCAGGAGGGTGGGGCCCCTCCAGGCTCTGCTCCCTCAGGAGGCTGCCCAGCTCTGGGCCCTCCTTTGACTCCGGGGACTGGCTGAGCTACCACAAGCTTCTCTCCAGGAGACCTGTGGTGGGGGGGGTTCTGACATCACCTAGGCTCCTTGTCCGCAGTCTGCCTGGCTCACACCTGCAGGTTAGCGCCAGGCATCACCCCGTGTGTGGACAGAACGGCCTCAGTACGGGGCCAGCCGGAGCCTCTGAGGCGCGGTCTCCTCGCCGGGGGGCAAGAGAGACCTGAACTCTCATGGATCCCGAGACGCAGGCTGGGGCAGGCTTGTGCCCTGGGCCACAGGCTCACCACCTCCCTTCTCAGCGCGGAGCCACCTCCAGCCGTCTCCCTGCTCTTCCAAGGGAGCCTGGGGTGGAGGCTAATCACAGCCCCTTGTCTGCGGAGCATTCATGAAGCGATGAACAATTATTGCACTTGAAGGAACCCTATCATCAACCAAAGGAAAAGACTATTTTTCTGTAGCCTGTGAATTCAGCTTTTATGACTAAATGACTACTTAAATCTTAAAACTCTAATCATTACCATTTGCTTCCTAAAAATAACTGTCTCCCAAGTCCATATTTAGAACAGAAAACACTGCGCTTGGAATGCTTCTGCTGCCCCAGGAAGGCGCCTGTTCCCAGAGCCCTGCGGCCCGCTGGCCACTTAACCCCTTCCTGCCCATGAGCGAGCCCAGTTCACTCTTCGGTGAATCCAGACAAGGAGACAGAGTCTTACAGTGGCCCAGACGAGGACCAGCAGACAGAGGACGCGGGGGCAGATGGGGGCCTCCGTCCCACAGGGCAGCACAGGGGCCTTGTGCTCCTCGGGGGCCACGTGCCCTGGCGGAGGGTGAGCTCCCGAGGGCAGGGCGGGGCTTCCTGTCCTTGACACTGGTGGGAGGGGCTCAGAGGGTCCCACGCAAAGGCCCCTCCCCCTCCAGAGTGTGCTCGGGGGACGCGAGAGCAGGTGAGTATGAGAGGCTCTTGGCGTCAAGGCACACACACCCTTCCTCCGGGCACGCTTTCTTCTTGCTCACAGCCGCTTGGAGTGATGCCTGACACCTGATGTTCTTCCAGGAAACAGAGCAAACGCTGACTCAGACCCAATGACTCAGTCCTCTCTGGAATTGGCCTCAGCAGAGTCTGCACCTTCCTGGCAGCTCGGAGGAAGCCCCAGGGGACCAGGGCCCACCTGGAGTGGCGGGCTGAGGTTGGGGGTGGGGTGGCTGCTGCCCTTGCCCAGCTGCATGGCTGCACGCTGGCTGTCGGGAATCATGCCTGCCAGTCCCATGGAGAAGGCCTTTGGGAGCGTGGAGGCTCTCACCCAGAGGAGTTAGCAGGGGCCGGGGCGTCCCTGGCTCTCCCCACCACTCCTGGAACACAGGGCTTTTCCATAAGTTTCTGCAGTCCTTGCAAACTGGAGGGGCTGCCGTGCCCCTCAGGAGAGGGTAGAGACTTGAGACTGTGGTAAGGGGCAGAGAACCCTCATGCTAAGACGGCCTTTTCTTGTCAGGGTGCCCCCAGCCCCTCCCCACACCCGCACATACACACCGGTAAGGAGCGTGGTCCTTACACACTCGCCCCTGCTCCCCAGGGAGACACACGCCTCCCCGGCCTTCTCGTCACACAGCTTCCCTGGAAAGGCAGGCCAGAGCTTCACTGAGCACTGTCTCAGCACCAAGGTGCTCGTCAAATCCTTGTCCTCAGTTCTGTAGTGACATGCAGCAAAGATCTGAAGGCATAGCAAGGGAGCTGTGGGGTAAAGTGATTGGATGGTGCCCTCGGGCGCTCACACACGTGCGCCATTTAAAAACCACATCGTAGACGTGCTCGCAACAGCCTGGAAAACTGGTCAAAACACACCTTACAGTGAAAAATGGGTGACAAGTCTGTACGCGAGGCTTCCAGCTGGGAGAGGGAGGGTGTGTGTGCAAGCACGAGGCATGAGACCAAGTGAGACCAACCGTCCCCTGGAAAGCGGGCTTGGGAGAGGCTTCCAGCTCTGGGGGTTGCTTGTCTTTACTGTGTAAGCTAGCACAGCAGGGAAACGCGTCATCCTGGAAGAACCAGGTAAGCAGGCGAACGTCTCTAAAGACAGAACGCTGTTCCCACACAGGAGAGAGCAATGGCCCTGAGGAGCGGGGGCACCGGGCCTGCCCCTGCCAGGCGTCTCGCCCTCTTCTGTGCCGACTGGCAGAGTCCACAGTCCACCCTGAGGACCTGAGAGAGAGCTGGCAACAGCAGCCAACCACACGTGGTCACCCAGGACAGCCAGCTGCCCCACTGTTCCTTGTGCCCACTGACAGTCATCATCAAGGTTCTGACCTCAGAAGCTCAGTCACAGCTGCCTGCAGCCCCCGCAGACATGGGCGCCTCCTGGTTCCCTTCCCAGTTGCCCACCAGTCTGGACAGAAGTGTCAAGAATCTAACCGAATGTTCTTCCAGGTCTGAAGGCTCGTTGCCCCAGTGCCAACAGTAGTTTGACCTGATCCCGGAACCATAGCCCCAGAATTGAGAAGAAATTTCCCTGAAGAGTGAGGTGAGGAAGCAAAAATTTCACTGGGAAACCCTGGGAATATTAACAAGGGTGGAAATGCCATCCAGGATTTGACCAAAACAAAGCTGCAACCGCCCTATCACTTCTGTGAAGATTTGAGAGCAGAGGGGAGGAAGGAGGGGGCGAGAGGGAGGCCCTGGGCCCCCGCCCCCCTCTCACCCCAGCCCTGCCTGCTCCCACGAGGCCGATCGGTCACTGTGTCCAAGCTCCCCTTCCGTGGCTGTCACCCACTGAGTTCAGGCCATCCAAGTCCCATTGGGATCGTGGGCACTTTCCTGACCGTGCAGCTGGCACTGTGCCCCCTTCAACCCCTAGCCCGCAGGTGCAGGCCAGGCTTAGCTCCTGTAAGTCCCACAGCGAGGGTTCATGGCGTCTGTCTTCCCGGAACACTTCAGGGCTCCCAGTGCCTGCGCCCACGGAGCACTCTGCTCTCACCGTTCTCACAGGAGCACCTTCTGCCTCCTCGCTGCTGTGCAGGCCTGGCTGTCCCTGAAGCCCCGCGGGGCTCTCCCAGCACCAGGCCCCTCCCTGCTCAGGCCTGCCTCCGCCTCCTGCCACGGCAGCAGCATGTGGGTTCAGAGACCACTGAGTTTAGCTCCCCGTTACTCTGTCTTGCCCTGTCTAATGATTTTCAGATTATAAATGCCTAGAAGAGAAAGACACACAGGACGGAAATCTCAAAGCAAAAGTGTGAAGTGACAGGGGTGGGGCGTGGCCAGTGAAGCCGCGGCAGTGGTTGACCAGCCACAAGAAAAAGCAAACACCTGCGCCTTGTGCAAAGCCAGTTTTCTACGAAACTGCTGAGGGAATACAGTTCGATGCCCTGAAATAAAGGTGAGTGTCTGTGAAGACCGAGAGAGGGACGGAGGTGCTGGGGGAGGGCCTGGGGCCAGCGGGACCGACCACTGTCGGCCAGGCACCCGGGTTGACCCCA
This sequence comes from Raphicerus campestris, assembly GCA_006410735.1. Lineage (NCBI taxonomy): Eukaryota > Metazoa > Chordata > Mammalia > Artiodactyla > Bovidae > Raphicerus > Raphicerus campestris. The sequence continues at coordinate 166,234 of SJYW01053101.1, forward strand.
TTGTTCACAAGCCTGCCCTTTGCCTTTGTTTCCAGGTCAATAAGTGAGGGTATGAGGTGGGGGGTGGGGAGCGGAAGGGCGCGGAAGCTGAGAGCTCCAGCGGGCAGGCCTGGGGGCCGCCGCCTCGGGAGCCAGGCCAGAGGATGTGAGAGGTGTGGCGGCCACGCAGCCCAGTGAGGGCTCCTGGGAGGAAGCGGACCAGTTCAGGAAACCCCAATTCCTGCCAACGCTGAGCAGGGTGGCCGTGGGACCCGGCCTGCCAGCCCCAGGGCGGAAACCGCCCACCACGCTCTGGCTTCCTCTGCCCCGTCACAGGGGCCTGAGCCAGGCGCTGAGTGAGGGACAAGGACAGCTTGTTCCAAACAGCTGGGAGGCAGAGAGCAGGTCGTTGGACTGGAAGGAGCCTCGGTGCCAAAGGTGTGTTGGTGCGGAGAGGACAGCGACTCCTCCTTGCCACGGGAAGACATAATGGATGAGCAGGGAAGCCACAGTCTTGGTTCTACACATGGAAGGGTCTCAAGAACAGGAGACGGCTCCTCAGATTAGCTCAGTGCTTGAAAACACCTCCAGTGTGTTTCATATTTTATCTCCAAACTTTCAAAATCCTCATTAGTTCAGCTTTCATGTCCCGGGGGAAGGCCCTCAGGATTCCTGCTGTGCCCGAGGTCACACAGAAAGCCTGGTTACAGAGACATGGCACGACCCAGGCCTGCCCGCCCCGGGCTTTCTCCTGCACCCCAGGAATCGCAAGACACGGACCCTTGGCAAGTCCAAACACTCTAGGGGTGTGGGACCATGGCTGGGACGGTTATAGCAGCCTTCATCAGCAGAGCCCCACAGGCGCCAGACGCTGAACTGAACTCAGACAGCACACTCCAGGCCCGCGCCTGCGTCCACGTTATTAGACACTGCTGTGCACGGCCTGATCCAGTCTCCTGCGAGGATCAGAGAGACTCAGTGAGAGGAGGATCTGGGATCCAGATTCAAAGACAAGGCCCCAGGTCCACACTTCCGCCTGCTCGAGACTCTCAGCTGAAACCAGGCACTTTGCCCTTGAGGGTGTGATGGCCTCAGGCCTGTGTCACCTGTCTTCCTTCCCATGTGCACGAAGGGTCTGCCTCCCACCCGTGAGGCTGTGGGCATGGGATGGGGACTCTGCCTCCCACCCGTGAGACCATAGGCGTGGGCATGGGGACTCTGAACCAGCTACTCTGCCACTTGTCAGAGGCTCCAGAAATAGGCTGGACGTGGGAAGGCTCCTGTCACAAGAGGCATACGTATTTTAAAAAGGTAAGTGTGAACAATTCCAAATGCTGGCAAGGATGTGAGGCAACAAGACTCACACATCTCATGGAGCCACATGCGACCCAAGGACATTGACGAGAAGCTTGGTGATTTCTCACAAAATAGACACACACCTGTCCTGGGTGCGGGCACGCTCAGCGGCTCAGTCGCACCCGAATCTGCAAAACCGCAGAGACTCTGGCAGGCCAGGCTCCTCTGTCCATGGGATTCTCCAGGCAAGAATACTGGAATGGGCCATTTTCTCCTCCAAAGGGTCTTCCTGACCCAGGATTGAACCTGTCCCCTACATCTCCTGCATTGGCAGGTGGGTGGATTCTTTGCCCCTGGGCCACCTAGGAAGCCCACACACCTGCCCCAAGAACTACAGTTCCATCTGAGATGTTTACCCAAGAGAAATAAAAATATGCGACCACTCTAAGACCTGCAGATGCTGTTGTAGCAGCTTCACCGCTAACAGTCCGACACTGGGAGCAGCCCATGAGGCCCGCTGAGCCTACAGAAGTCAAGTCGTGCCGCGTCTGTGCAGCCGACCTGCCCTGGAGGTGGGCCGGGCTGGCCACTGATGGCCGCAACGTGGCGCTCTCACAGCTAAGGCCACACGCTCCAAGTTCCCACTTCAGTGCAGGAGAAGATGAATCTAAGATAGAAGAAATGGCGGGGAAGTGAACTGAGATGGCCTGGGACGGGAAGCAGGGCACTCCTGGCCTGCCTGCATCCACCTGCCCCGAAGGTGCCCAGAGCTCAGCGGCTGGAGTGAAAGCCCCATGGGGAGAGCGACTCCTGATAAGAGGGCAGCCCTTGACCTCCTGTGGCCGCTGTTGGGTTTTCAAGGTCGACAAAAGTTCCCAGGCTTGCAAAGGTGCTTCCTGGTGCACAAGGCCTGTCTGTTTAAAGCCGTGCTCTGAAACTGCCCGTGGGCTGTACCGCTGTGAACTGGGCTCGTTGTTCAATTATTATACATCAAGGTACAGAATGCCTCTGAGAAAGACCCTTCACTCAATATTCTCAAGACATCAGCTCTTCTAAACTTAACCTTCTAAATTCAGTGCAATCCAAACCAAGACCCCAGTAGGTTATTCTGTGGGTCTTGACAAGCTCATTCCCAAGTTTATACAGAAAGGCAGAAGGCCTAACTGACCAACCCTGCAGTGGGGAGAGAAGGGTGTGGCAGGGCTGCACTGCCTGCCTCGGGACTCACTTGAACCACACCGCTCGGGACAGTGCAGGGCCGCCAAGGGCACACAGACACGCCGGCTGAGCGGGACAGAGGCTGCTCTCATCTGCCGTTTTGCTGGGGCCTCCCTGGTGGCTGAGTGGTAAGGAGCCTGCCGGCAGTGCTGGTGGCCCAAGCTCTATCCTTGGTCAGGAGGTCCCCTGAAGAAGGGGAGGGCAGCCCGCTCCTGGGAAACCCCATGGGCAGAGGGGCCTGGGAGCTGCAGCCCGTGGGGCCTCAGAGTCAGACGCGACCGGGCGACCGGCTCACACAGCACATTCTGTTCTCTGCTCTCTGCTGCTGCAGCTTCTCCTTCACCTTCACTGGCTGCTTTCCTTTCTGTCCTCTGGATTTGTTCTACAGATTTTTAAAATTGATTGCTTATTTTATATTTTTCCACCATTTCTGTTTCCAGAATGTACTCAAAGCAATTTCTAGGTATGACTTAATCTATAGTCCACAACTCACATGAACCTGTGTGTGTGTGTAAATGCACCCCCACCTCTCACACACACATTTCTCACATGAACCTGTCTGTGTGTGTGTAAATGCCCCCCACCTCTCACACACACATTTCTCACATGAACCTGTGTGTGTGTGTGTGAGTGTGCGTAAATGCCCCCCACTTCTCACACACACATTTCTCACATGAACCTGTGTGTGTGTGTGTAAATGCACCCCCACCTCTCACACACACATTTCTCACATGAACCNCGCGGAAGCTGAGAGCTCCAGCGGGCAGGCCTGGGGGCCGCCGCCTCGGGAGCCAGGCCAGAGGATGTGAGAGGTGTGGCGGCCACGCAGCCCAGTGAGGGCTCCTGGGAGGAAGCGGACCAGTTCAGGAAACCCCAATTCCTGCCAACGCTGAGCAGGGTGGCCGTGGGACCCGGCCTGCCAGCCCCAGGGCGGAAACCGCCCACCACGCTCTGGCTTCCTCTGCCCCGTCACAGGGGCCTGAGCCAGGCGCTGAGTGAGGGACAAGGACAGCTTGTTCCAAACAGCTGGGAGGCAGAGAGCAGGTCGTTGGACTGGAAGGAGCCTCGGTGCCAAAGGTGTGTTGGTGCGGAGAGGACAGCGACTCCTCCTTGCCACGGGAAGACATAATGGATGAGCAGGGAAGCCACGGTCTTGGTTCTACACATGGAAGGGTCTCAAGAACAGGAGACGGCTCCTCAGATTAGCTCAGTGCTTGAAAACACCTCCAGTGTGTTTCATATTTTATCTCCAAACTTTCAAAATCCTCATTAGTTCAGCTTTCATGTCCCGGGGGAAGGCCCTCAGGATTCCTGCTGTGCCCGAGGTCACACAGAAAGCCTGGTTACAGAGACATGGCACGACCCAGGCCTGCCCGCCCCGGGCTTTCTCCTGCACCCCAGGAATCGCAAGACACGGACCCTTGGCAAGTCCAAACACTCTAGGGGTGTGGGACCACGGCTGGGACGGTTATAGCAGCCTTCATCAGCAGAGCCCCACAGGCGCCAGACGCTGAACTGAACTCAGACAGCACACTCCAGGCCCGCGCCTGCGTCCACGTTATTAGACACTGCTGTGCACGGCCTGATCCAGTCTCCTGCGAGGATCAGAGAGACTCAGTGAGAGGAGGATCTGGGATCCAGATTCAAAGACAAGGCCCCAGGTCCACACTTCCGCCTGCTCGAGACTCTCAGCTGAAACCAGGCACTTTGCCCTTGAGGGTGTGATGGCCTCAGGCCTGTGTCACCTGTCTTCCTTCCCATGTGCACGAAGGGTCTGCCTCCCACCCGTGAGGCTGTGGGCATGGGATGGGGACTCTGCCTCCCACCCGTGAGACCATAGGCGTGGGCATGGGGACTCTGAACCAGCTACTCTGCCACTTGTCAGAGGCTCCAGAAATAGGCTGGACGTGGGAAGGCTCCTGTCACAAGAGGCATACGTATTTTAAAAAGGTAAGTGTGAACAATTCCAAATGCTGGCAAGGATGTGAGGCAACAAGACTCACACATCTCATGGAGCCACATGCGACCCAAGGACATTGACGAGAAGCTTGGTGATTTCTCACAAAATAGACACACACCTGTCCTGGGTGCGGGCACGCTCAGCGGCTCAGTCGCACCCGAATCTGCAAAACCGCAGAGACTCTGGCAGGCCAGGCTCCTCTGTCCATGGGATTCTCCAGGCAAGAATACTGGAATGGGCCATTTTCTCCTCCAAAGGGTCTTCCTGACCCAGGATTGAACCTGTCCCCTACATCTCCTGCATTGGCAGGTGGGTGGATTCTTTGCCCCTGGGCCACCTAGGAAGCCCACACACCTGCCCCAAGAACTACAGTTCCATCTGAGATGTTTACCCAAGAGAAATAAAAATATGCGACCACTCTAAGACCTGCAGATGCTGTTGTAGCAGCTTCACCGCTAACAGTCCGACACTGGGAGCAGCCCATGAGGCCCGCCGAGCCTACAGAAGTCAAGTCGTGCCGCGTCTGTGCAGCCGACCTGCCCTGGAGGTGGGCCGGGCTGGCCACTGATGGCCGCAACGTGGCGCTCTCACAGCTAAGGCCACACGCTCCAAGTTCCCACTTCAGTGCAGGAGAAGATGAATCTAAGATAGAAGAAATGGCGGGGAAGTGAACTGAGATGGCCTGGGACGGGAAGCAGGGCACTCCTGGCCTGCCTGCATCCACCTGCCCCGAAGGTGCCCAGAGCTCAGCGGCTGGAGTGAAAGCCCCATGGGGAGAGCGACTCCTGATAAGAGGGCAGCCCTTGACCTCCTGTGGCCGCTGTTGGGTTTTCAAGGTCGACAAAGGTTCCCAGGCTTGCAAAGGTGCTTCCTGGTGCACAAGGCCTGTCTGTTTAAAGCCGTGCTCTGAAACTGCCCGTGGGCTGTACCGCTGTGAACTGGGCTCGTTGTTCAATTATTATACATCAAGGTACAGAATGCCTCTGAGAAAGACCCTTCACTCAATATTCTCAAGACATCAGCTCTTCTAAACTTAACCTTCTAAATTCAGTGCAATCCAAACCAAGACCCCAGTAGGTTATTCTGTGGGTCTTGACAAGCTCATTCCCAAGTTTATACAGAAAGGCAGAAGGCCTAACTGACCAACCCTGCAGTGGGGAGAGAAGGGTGTGGCAGGGCTGCACTGCCTGCCTCGGGACTCACTTGAACCACACCGCTCGGGACAGTGCAGGGCCGCCAAGGGCACACAGACACGCCGGCTGAGCGGGACAGAGGCTGCTCTCATCTGCCGTTTTGCTGGGGCCTCCCTGGTGGCTGAGTGGTAAGGAGCCTGCCGGCAGTGCTGGTGGCCCAAGCTCTATCCTTGGTCAGGAGGTCCCCTGAAGAAGGGGAGGGCAGCCCGCTCCTGGGAAACCCCATGGGCAGAGGGGCCTGGGAGCTGCAGCCCGTGGGGCCTCAGAGTCAGACGCGACCGGGCGACCGGCTCACACAGCACATTCTGTTCTCTGCTCTCTGCTGCTGCAGCTTCTCCTTCACCTTCACTGGCTGCTTTCCTTTCTGTCCTCTGGATTTGTTCTACAGATTTTTAAAATTGATTGCTTATTTTATATTTTTCCACCATTTCTGTTTCCAGAATGTACTCAAAGCAATTTCTAGGTATGACTTAATCTATAGTCCACAACTCACATGAACCTGTGTGTGTGCGTAAATGCACCCCCACCTCTCACACACACATTTCTCACATGAACCTGTCTGTGTGTGTGTAAATGCCCCCCACCTCTCACACACACATTTCTCACATGAACCTGTGTGTGTGTGTGTGTGTGTGCGTAAATGCCCCCCACTTCTCACACACACATTTCTCACATGAACCTGTCTGTGTGTGTGTAAATGCCCCCCACCTCTCACACACACATTTCTCACATGAACCTGTGTGTGTGTGTGTAAATGCCCCCCCACACGTTTCTGGGTCTCTATCTGTCTGCGCTGCCCTGTCGGAAGATCCCTCGACTTGACCCTCCATCCACTGAGTTTCTAAACGAGCGTCAGGACTCTGCTCTCTCCCCCGTTTCCTGCCTTTGCTGTGCTCACTGCCACTGCTTCCTCCCTAATGGGTCTACCTGATCCCGTTTCATGCCTTCTTACATCCTCTCCTCTGTGAGGGCATTGAGTCTACTGAAGGGGAGGACAGAGGACGAGACGGTTGGATGGCATCCCTAACTCGATGGACATGGGTTTGAGTAATCTCTGGGAGTTGGTGATGGGCAGGGAGGCCTGGCGTGCTGCAGTCCATTGGGTCACAGAGTCGGACTCGACTGAGCGACTGAACTGAACTGAGCGTTGCTGCTCACCCCACGGAGGGCCGCCCGATCTTCATCTGCGCCTCGTGTGGTCCAGGCCTAGCGGTGTCCCACTGGCATGCTCTGTCCAGCTTGGCTGCCCTTCCCCACGGCTGTGCCTCTTGGGGGTCTGTCCTGAGCTGTGACTTCACGCTCCCCTCGGGGGCCAGCCACCCCGTCAGGCGAAGTGGACAGAGAAGAGCCAGGAGCAGCCGTGGACCATGTCCCCAGCAGGGAAGCAACGAGAGTGGGGGCTGAGGTTGGGGCGCACGGGGGCAGCCATGCCCTCCAGTCGCCTGTCTGCTAGGGAGCGTCCGTGCTTAGAAGCACAGGGGCCAGGAGGCACTCCTCTGTGGACGTGTCCTCCGCTCAGGGGTGCAGGTGGAGACGCAGAGGGGTGAACAACGGCTGCACAGAGCACACGCTGAGCAGACGTCTCGGGCAGCGGCGCGAGAACCGCGCTGCCCCCGAGCCCTCCTCAGCCGCGGCCCCCCGCCCCTGCCCGACACCCTGACACACGCAGCAGTTCTGGTTCCCACCAGTGCTTCACTGCAGGTCCCCCTCGAGCCCACACGTCTCTCTTCTTGCGGTTTTTCAGTAGCTGATTCTGGAGACTGAAGCCAACAGACAGACTAGGTGCCACCGTCTCTACAAAAATACCAGAGTCTGCCCAGTGCAGCCAGGTCACCACATGCTAAGAGGAAACAGAGCAAGGCCAAGTAGCATGTACCCACTCACACCCCACTCCCCACAGTCACGCTTCCTCTGAACGTGCAGCAGGGCGAGGAGACAGCCAGCACCCGTCTACTCGTGGTCCCTGAGTCCCCAGCCCCAGCCCACAGCTCAGAACTAAAGCAAAGTCCGTGCAGATGTGAAGGACTCCTCTGTATATCCTCAGGAAAGGCCTGCAAGTGGGGCTGTACACGCAAGTGACAGTCACTGACAGTCCTGCCCAAGAAAGGCCCGGATGCGCAGTCAGCAAAAGCCACCGTGTGAAGGACGTAACCTGCCGCGGTAACTGGGGGATTGCAACGGCAGGCTACAGAAAAACAGCTCAAGCCTGCTTGAGAAAGGGACAGGAAAGGGGTCTGAAGAGGAGTTAACCCCGAGGAAGACGGGTGTAGACACAAGGTGCCCGAGACGCCGACCCGCCTGCCACAGGCTGTGTGGCAAGAGCGGAAAGCACATGCACACGGGCAACTCTGCCACGCAGGCAGCCCCGCCCAGCCCGGCTCTGCACCGGCCCGCCGCGGCCCTCTGACCGGCACAGGCGGCTGCAGAGAGGGGCCTCTCGCGTGGGCTGGGCCGAGAAGAGGGGCGCGACGCTCGCTGCTCTGTTAGCCAGTCCCAGGCCTCCGTGCCCGGAGCCATGCGGTAGCGCAGCCCACCCCACCAGGCCAGGGTGGCCCAGGCCTGCGGACAGACCGCCGGGCGTGCAGACTGGCCGCCGCACGTGGCCGGTCTCCCCGGACAGCTGGACGCTCGGTGTCGTCTCCTGCCCAGCGGAGTTTCCCGGGGCTGTTTCCCTGCGTCTCTTAAGCAGCGACAGGCTTGCCTCCTGGGGGCAGGACTCAGGGTGTTAGAACCGGTTCCTGAGGGTTTCGTCTTGTGGGGCCCCGAGGGGAGGGTTTGGTCTGAGGGGAGAGTCAAAGTGAGAGGCCCTGGGACACGGCGTCCGTGTCCCACAGAGGACACCGCCTGTCCTCTATGGCTCCGGGCAGCAACCCACGTGGGGCTGGGGGGTAAGAGTCGACAAGAGCCACGTGTGGGGTGTGGGGCGGGCCGGCTGCTGCTGACCCTGACCGCTTCCTTCCAGCGGGGACACACGCGGGGCCCACCCGAGGGTGGAGGGGCGACAAGGCCCCGGGGAGCAGCGAGGCCGGGCCGCAAGTGGCCCCGTGCCTGCCGCCCCTTCCCTCTGCTTTGGAAATGTGGGAATTACGGTCGTCTTTATTCAAGTGGCCCCTTAGACCACTGATCACTGCCTCAGCCTAAAGTGCTGCGATCAGTCACAGTCTAACATCTCCGCAGCTTGTTGTGACTTTTGGAACCAGGGCCTCATTTCACAAGCACAGCAGCTCTGAGAGACCACACACCTGCCGTGCTCCAGTCAGGAAGCTGAGCGTGAGTGAGGCGCCCAGGTCACAGGGAGAGCTCAGGTGGTGAAGACTAAGAGAAAAGCGCGAGGAGCCTCGAGTCTATGCAAGGACTGGGAGGCTCATCAGCATCGTGCCAGACCCTCCCACACAGCAAACCTCAGGAGAACTCCACCCCAGACCCTCCCACACAGCAAACCTCTGGAGAACTCCACACCAGACCCTCCCACGCACCAGACCTCCAGAGAACTCCACACCAGACCCTCCCACGCGCCAAACCTCTGGAGAACTCCACACCAGACCCTCCCACGCACCAAACCTCTGGAGAACTCCACACCAGACCCTCCCACGCACCAAACCTCCAGAGAACTCCACATCAGACCCTCCCATACAGCAAACCTTTGGAAAATTCCACCCCAGACCAGATGTGTATAAGAGACAGCCTGTGTGTGTGTGTAAATGCCCCCCACCTCTCACACACACATTTCTCACATGAACCTGTGTGTGTGTGTGTAAATGCCCCCCCACACGTTTCTGGGTCTCTATCTGTCTGCGCTGCCCTGTCGGAAGATCCCTCGACTTGACCCTCCATCCACTGAGTTTCTAAACGAGCGTCAGGACTCTGCTCTCTCCCCCGTTTCCTGCCTTTGCTGTGCTCACTGCCACTGCTTCCTCCCTAATGGGTCTACCTGATCCCGTTTCATGCCTTCTTACATCCTCTCCTCTGTGAGGGCATTGAGTCTACTGAAGGGGAGGACAGAGGACGAGACGGTTGGATGGCATCCCTAACTCGATGGACATGGGTTTGAGTAATCTCTGGGAGTTGGTGATGGGCAGGGAGGCCTGGCGTGCTGCAGTCCATTGGGTCACAGAGTCGGACTCGACTGAGCGACTGAACTGAACTGAGCGTTGCTGCTCACCCCACGGAGGGCCGCCCGATCTTCATCTGCGCCTCGTGTGGTCCAGGCCTAGCGGTGTCCCACTGGCATGCTCTGTCCAGCTTGGCTGCCCTTCCCCACGGCTGTGCCTCTTGGGGGTCTGTCCTGAGCTGTGACTTCACGCTCCCCTCGGGGGCCAGCCACCCCGTCAGGCGAAGTGGACAGAGAAGAGCCAGGAGCAGCCGTGGACCATGTCCCCAGCAGGGAAGCAACGAGAGTGGGGGCTGAGGTTGGGGCGCACGGGGGCAGCCATGCCCTCCAGTCGCCTGTCTGCTAGGGAGCGTCCGTGCTTAGAAGCACAGGGGCCAGGAGGCACTCCTCTGTGGACGTGTCCTCCGCTCAGGGGTGCAGGTGGAGACGCAGAGGGGTGAACAACGGCTGCACAGAGCACACGCTGAGCAGACGTCTCGGGCAGCGGCGCGAGAACCGCGCTGCCCCCGAGCCCTCCTCAGCCGCGGCCCCCCGCCCCTGCCCGACACCCTGACACACGCAGCAGTTCTGGTTCCCACCAGTGCTTCACTGCAGGTCCCCCTCGAGCCCACACGTCTCTCTTCTTGCGGTTTTTCAGTAGCTGATTCTGGAGACTGAAGCCAACAGACAGACTAGGTGCCACCGTCTCTACAAAAATACCAGAGTCTGCCCAGTGCAGCCAGGTCACCACATGCTAAGAGGAAACAGAGCAAGGCCAAGTAGCATGTACCCACTCACACCCCACTCCCCACAGTCACGCTTCCTCTGAACGTGCAGCAGGGCGAGGAGACAGCCAGCACCCGTCTACTCGTGGTCCCTGAGTCCCCAGCCCCAGCCCACAGCTCAGAACTAAAGCAAAGTCCGTGCAGATGTGAAGGACTCCTCTGTATATCCTCAGGAAAGGCCTGCAAGTGGGGCTGTACACGCAAGTGACAGTCACTGACAGTCCTGCCCAAGAAAGGCCCGGATGCGCAGTCAGCAAAAGCCACCGTGTGAAGGACGTAACCTGCCGCGGTAACTGGGGGATTGCAACGGCAGGCTACAGAAAAACAGCTCAAGCCTGCTTGAGAAAGGGACAGGAAAGGGGTCTGAAGAGGAGTTAACCCCGAGGAAGACGGGTGTAGACACAAGGTGCCCGAGACGCCGACCCGCCTGCCACAGGCTGTGTGGCAAGAGCGGAAAGCACATGCACACGGGCAACTCTGCCACGCAGGCAGCCCCGCCCAGCCCGGCTCTGCACCGGCCCGCCGCGGCCCTCTGACCGGCACAGGCGGCTGCAGCGAGGGGCCTCTCGCGTGGGCTGGGCCGAGAAGAGGGGCGCGACGCTCGCTGCTCTGTTAGCCAGTCCCAGGCCTCCGTGCCCGGAGCCATGCGGTAGCGCAGCCCACCCCACCAGGCCAGGGTGGCCCAGGCCTGCGGACAGACCGCCGGGCGTGCAGACTGGCCGCCGCACGTGGCCGGTCTCCCCGGACAGCTGGACGCTCGGTGTCGTCTCCTGCCCAGCGGAGTTTCCCGGGGCTGTTTCCCTGCGTCTCTTAAGCAGCGACAGGCTTGCCTCCTGGGGGCAGGACTCAGGGTGTTAGAACCGGTTCCTGAGGGTTTCGTCTTGTGGGGCCCCGAGGGGAGGGTTTGGTCTGAGGGGAGAGTCAAAGTGAGAGGCCCTGGGACACGGCGTCCGTGTCCCACAGAGGACACCGCCTGTCCTCTATGGCTCCGGGCAGCAACCCACGTGGGGCTGGGGGGTAAGAGTCGACAAGAGCCACGTGTGGGGTGTGGGGCGGGCCGGCTGCTGCTGACCCTGACCGCTTCCTTCCAGCGGGGACACACGCGGGGCCCACCCGAGGGTGGAGGGGCGACAAGGCCCCGGGGAGCAGCGAGGCCGGGCCGCAAGTGGCCCCGTGCCTGCCGCCCCTTCCCTCTGCTTTGGAAATGTGGGAATTACGGTCGTCTTTATTCAAGTGGCCCCTTAGACCACTGATCACTGCCTCAGCCTAAAGTGCTGCGATCAGTCACAGTCTAACATCTCCGCAGCTTGTTGTGACTTTTGGAACCAGGGCCTCATTTCACAAGCACAGCAGCTCTGAGAGACCACACACCTGCCGTGCTCCAGTCAGGAAGCTGAGCGTGAGTGAGGCGCCCAGGTCACAGGGAGAGCTCAGGTGGTGAAGACTAAGAGAAAAGCGCGAGGAGCCTCGAGTCTATGCAAGGACTGGGAGGCTCATCAGCATCGTGCCAGACCCTCCCACACAGCAAACCTCAGGAGAACTCCACACCAGACCCTCCCACACAGCAAACCTCTGGAGAACTCCACCCCAGACCCTCCCACACAGCAAACCTCTGGAGAACTCCACACCAGACCCTCCCACACACCAAACCTCTGGAGAACTCCACACCAGACCCTCCCACACACCAAACCTCTGGAGAACTCCACACCAGACCCTCCCACACACCAAACCTCTGGAGAACTCCACACCAGACCCTCCCACACACCAAACCTCTGGAGAACTCCACACCAGACCCTCCCACACACCAAACCTCTGGAGAACTCCACACCAGACCCTCCCACACACCAAACCTCTGGAGAACTCCACACCAGACCCTCCCACACACCAAACCTCTGGAGAACTCCACACCAGACCCTCCCACACACCAAACCTCTGGAGAACTCCACACCAGACCCTCCCACACACCAAACCTCTGGAGAACTCCACACCAGACCCTCCCACACACCAAACCTCTGGAGAACTCCACACCAGACCCTCCCACACACCAAACCTCTGGAGAACTCCACACCAGACCCTCCCACACACCAAACCTCTGGAGAACTCCACACCAGACCCTCCCACACACCAAACCTCTGGAGAACTCCACACCAGACCCTCCCACACACCAAACCTCTGGAGAACTCCACACCAGACCCTCCCACACACCAAACCTCTGGAGAACTCCACACCAGACCCTCCCACACACCAAACCTCTGGAGAACTCCACACCAGACCCTCCCACACACCAAACCTCTGGAGAACTCCACACCAGACCCTCCCACACACCAAACCTCTGGAGAACTCCACACCAGACCCTCCCACACACCAAACCTCTGGAGAACTCCACACCAGACCCTCCCACACACCAAACCTCTGGAGAACTCCACACCAGACCCTCCCACACACCAAACCTCTGGAGAACTCCACACCAGACCCTCCCACACACCAAACCTCTGGAGAACTCCACACCAGACCCTCCCACACACCAAACCTCTGGAGAACTCCACACCAGACCCTCCCACACACCAAACCTCTGGAGAACTCCACACCAGACCCTCCCACACACCAAACCTCTGGAGAACTCCACACCAGACCCTCCCACACACCAAACCTCTGGAGAACTCCACACCAGACCCTCCCACACACCAAACCTCTGGAGAACTCCACACCAGACCCTCCCACACACCAAACCTCTGGAGAACTCCACACCAGACCCTCCCACACACCAAACCTCTGGAGAACTCCACACCAGACCCTCCCACACACCAAACCTCTGGAGAACTCCACACCAGACCCTCCCACACAGCAAACCTCTGGAGAACTCCACACCAGACCCTCCCACACAGCAAACCTCTGGAGAACTCCACACCAGACCCTCCCACGCACCAAACCTCCAGAGAACTCCACACCAGACCCTCCCACACAGCAAACCTCTGGAGAACTCCACACCAGACCCTCCCACGCACCAAACCTCCAGAGAACTCCACACCAGACCCTCCCACACAGCAAACCTCTGGAGAACTCCACACCAGACCCTCCCACGCACCAAACCTCCAGAGAACTCCACACCAGACCCTCCCACACAGCAAACCTCTGGAGAACTCCACACCAGACCCTCCCACGCACCAAACCTCCAGAGAACTCCACACCAGACCCTCCCACACAGCAAACCTCTGGAGAACTCCACACCAGACCCTCCCACGCACCAAACCTCCAGAGAACTCCACACCAGACCCTCCCACACAGCAAACCTCTGGAGAACTCCACACCAGACCCTCCCACGCACCAAACCTCCAGAGAACTCCACACCAGACCCTCCCACACAGCAAACCTCTGGAGAACTCCACACCAGACCCTCCCACGCACCAAACCTCCAGAGAACTCCACACCAGACCCTCCCACACAGCAAACCTCTGGAGAACTCCACACCAGACCCTCCCACGCACCAAACCTCCAGAGAACTCCACACCAGACCCTCCCACACAGCAAACCTCTGGAGAACTCCACACCAGACCCTCCCACGCACCAAACCTCCAGAGAACTCCACACCAGACCCTCCCACACAGCAAACCTCTGGAGAACTCCACACCAGACCCTCCCACGCACCAAACCTCCAGAGAACTCCACACCAGACCCTCCCACACAGCAAACCTCTGGAGAACTCCACACCAGACCCTCCCACGCACCAAACCTCCAGAGAACTCCACACCAGACCCTCCCACACAGCAAACCTCTGGAGAACTCCACACCAGACCCTCCCACGCACCAAACCTCCAGAGAACTCCACATCAGACCCTCCCATACAGCAAACCTTTGGAAAATTCCACCCCAGACCCTCCCACACAGCAAACCTCTGGAGAACTCCACATCAGACCCACCTGCAGACCCAGTCTCTGGAGAACTGGAAAGGAATAAGGCCTGCTTCATCCCCTGCCTGGCTGCCAGGAGGTGAGACTCAGAGAGACAGACGCTTGTACGTGGAGATGCTTCCTTGTGGAACCTGCAGGGAAAACCCTAAGCATTCCTGGGATTATGTGGAAAGTTGAGCTGTATCAGGAGGGGGCAAGGGGTCTGCCAAGTGCAAGAAGAGTCAGCATAAGGGCCAGCTGGCAGGGAGCCCATAAGGAGCACACAGAGATGGCGACTTATCTGGCTGAAGGCTAAACACCAATCCGGCCGTTAATCCAAACAGCCCCTCATGACCACAGGCTGCGTTAATTAGAGGGTATGCAGCTCGGGCCCACGTGTCCTAGACCCTCCCCAGAGGGGTGGCCGCAATGACAGTCCCCCTCGTCACCCAGGGCAGGAATTCCAGGCTGCCCAGTTTCCCACAGCTGCAGGGGCGACTGAGTGGGGAGCGGCCTCCAGACGGACCTGCAACCACGCTGTGTGAAGCGCAGCAAATCAGAACAGCGACCGGCCTTGTGACGTGAGTCAGCTCGCTGGGTTCAGAGGCCTGGTGGAAAGAGGCTAAGTGCACAGGCTCATTTCCGTCCTCCCGGTCAGCAGCAAATGGCCGCCCACCTTGGACAGGTTGGCCAAGGAGCCTGAGGGGAGTGGCCGTCGGCTGCAACACAGACGGGTGGCCGGCAAGGGGGCACTTACCGGGCCGCTGGCTGGGAGTCCTCAGGATTGTGAGGGACCAGCCAGAGGTGCTGACAGCTGCAGCAAGTGAAGCGTGCATGCCGAGCCCGGCTCTCAGGTGTCGACCTCATGGGGTTTGTCCTCCAGCAGACCTGAGGGCCCTCCTCCTCCTCCCAGGCTGGGCCTCACTTCCTGAACACCAGCCTGTGGGAACAGCCTCATGGAGAAGCCTCTGCTCTGAGGCCTGGACACGTCAGGAGGAGATTCCTGTTTCCTGGAAGTCTCAAAACAGCCAACAGGGTTTTGTTGTTTCCTTAGAAAAGGTCAACTTTTGCTTTTTCCCCAATACAGAATAATGGCTAATGTTAAATAAACAAGCTTTTGCAAACCAGAAACCCCACTCCCACCCCAGGAACAGCAATCGCCCCTTCCCTGGAGGGCCCTGATTGGGACCAAAACCTCCAGGGGCCAGGCAGGCGGGCAGGGGCGCCTGAGCCCTCAGCGGTGCTGATGGCACAGACAGATGTGGCGAGTGAAGCACGCTAGCAGAGCCAGGAAAGCATTGTGACCGGGAGGGGCAGGAAGGCCCCCTGAGTGTGAGCACCCACACACGCAAACCTCCACAGTCATGACCCCTCATTCTCCGATGGGGACAAACGGCTTCCGGTGTCTGCCACTCACAGCCACACCGCTGAGACCTGCATGCTTCTCAGCTAGAACCTCGCGGGCACCTGGGGAGTAGGCGTCATGTGCGGAGGCAGAGATGCAGGTGTGGACGCAGATGCACACTCGGGCCGGCCTGGCCGGAGCAGCTCCCTGGGGCACAGGGCTCCCTCCCCGTGGGCATGGGCCAATGTCCCTCACAGAGGACCAGTGCCAGACAGACCCTGAGACGGGGGCGTCCCCGAAATGCTCAGACGCAGGCCTCCGGCCCCGCACTGCTGCTCCAGGTGGCCTGGGCTCCACCGCGCCGTGGGCTCGCGCCTCCGCTGCACCGGCCGCCCTGCTCTGGGCTTCCTGCAGCCCAGCTTCCGTCCCCAAGCCCTGAAGCTCTCCAAACTCAGACTCTCAGCAACGCCTGCCGCCCCCTCCTCTCACACGGCCCCCGCCTGCCCTCTGGGCTCCACTCAAGCCAGTGGTCAAGGCCAACTCCAGGCTGCAGGGCCACGTGTGTCCAGAGTCTCCCGCCCAACGGTGCCTCAGACCACGCCCCCCCCAGGGCCCTCCCAGCCCCCGAGAGTGCCCGGACACTGGTCTGTGGCTCACCTGTGCCAGCACGGGGATCCTCTCTGCTAACCCCACATCCTCACAGCATCCCACGGGACCCCCACAGGGCTGTCTCCCTCTCCTGCCCACAAGCTTGCCCCTGCCCCCACCTGGACACAGAGCACTGCCTGCCAGCCCCAGGCCTGTGCTGTCCAGCTCACTGGGCCCAGGACCACACCGCTTCCCCACAACCTGTCACCGTCTCCCCACCCTGGGACGCCAATCAGCCTTCTTGGATCCCGGCTCCTTCAGGCACCATCTCCCCTCTGAGTTTCCTCTAAGGACTCCAGCATTTTGTACCTTGTAATTTGTTATTTACATGCAAGTTATAACCCATGTGGGCAGTTCAGTTCAGTTCAGTCGCTCAGTCGTGTCCAACTCTGCGACCCCATGAATCGCATTACGCCAGGCCTCCCTGTCCATCACCAACTCCCAGAGTTCACTCAGACTGACATCCATCAAGTCAGTGATGCCATCCAGCCATCTCATCCACTGTCAAACCCTTCTCCTCCTGCCCTCAATCCCTCCCAGCATCAGAGTCTTTTCCAACGAGTCAGCTCTTCGCATAAGGTGGCCAAAGTACTGGAGTTTCAGCTGTAGCATCATTCCTTCCAAAGAAATCCCAGGGTTGATCTCCTTCAGAATGGACTGGTTGGATCTCCTTGCAGTCCAAGGGACTCTCAGGAGTCTTCTCCAACACCACAGTTCAAAAGCATCAATTCTTCAGTGCTCAGCTTTCCTCACAGTTCAACTTTCACATTCATACATGACCACTGGAAAAACCATAGCCTTGACTAGATGGACCTTAGTTGGCAAAGTAATGTCTCTGCTTTTGAATATGCTATCTAGCTTGGTCATAACTTTTCTTCCAAGGAGTAAGCGTCTTTTAATTTCATGGCTGCAGTCACCATCTGCAGTGATTTTGGAGCCCCCCAAAATAAAGTCTGACACTGTTTCCACTGTTTCCCCATCTATTTCCCATGAAGTGATGGGACCAGATGCCATGATCTTCTTTTTCTGAATGTTGAGCTTTAAGCCAACTTTTTCACTCTCCTCTTTCACTTTCATCAAGAGGCTTTTTGTTCCTTTTTACTTTCTGCCATAAGGGCGGTGTCATCTGCATATCTGAGGTTATTGATATTTCTCCTGGCAGTCTTGATTCCAGCTTGTGCTTCTTCCAGCCCAGCGTTTCTCATGATGTACTCTGCATAGAAGTTAAATAAGCAGGGTGACAATATATAGCCTTGA
>SJYW01053101.1:191420-206321 GCA_006410735.1 Raphicerus campestris
CAACTTTCACATTCATACATGACCACTGGAAAAACCATAGCCTTGACTAGATGGACCTTAGTTGGCAAAGTAATGTCTCTGCTTTTGAATATGCTATCTAGCTTGGTCATAACTTTTCTTCCAAGGAGTAAGCGTCTTTTAATTTCATGGCTGCAGTCACCATCTGCAGTGATTTTGGAGCCCCCCAAAATAAAGTCTGACACTGTTTCCCGATCTATTTCCCATGAAGTGATGGGACCAGATGCCATGATCTTCTTTTTCTGAATGTTGAGCTTTAAGCCAACTTTTTCACTCTCCTCTTTCACTTTCATCAAGAGGCTTTTTGTTCCTTTTTACTTTCTGCCATAAGGGCGGTGTCATCTGCATATCTGAGGTTATTGATATTTCTCCTGGCAGTCTTGATTCCAGCTTGTGCTTCTTCCAGCCCAGCGTTTCTCATGATGTACTCTGCATAGAAGTTAAATAAGCAGGGTGACAATATATAGCCTTGACGTACTCCTTTTCCTATTTGGAAACAGTCTGTTGTTCCATGTCCAGTTCTAACTGTCGCTTCCTGACCTGCATACAGGTTTCTCAAGAGGCAGGTCAGGTGGTCTGGTATTCCCATCTCTTTCAGAATTTTCCACAGTTTATTGTGATCCACACAGTGAAAGGCTTTGGCATAGTCAATAAAACAGAAATAGATGTTTTTCTGGAGCTCTCTTGCTTTTTCCATGATCCAGCGGGTGTTGGCAATTTGATCTCTGGTTCCTCTGCCTTTTCTAAAACCAGCTTGAACATCAGGGACTTCACGGTTCACGTATGGTGTGCCTTACTCATGTTTCTGAGAGCAAAACAAATACCTGTCAATCAAATTTAGCACCAAGCCCAAAGCATTATTTCACATTTCCCTTTAAGATCCAAGCCAGTGGTTCGGGCCAGACAGGAGGTCAGAGCGGGCAGATCCAGGAGCTGGAACTGGAATTCCACGGGGTGAGAGGCTGGACCAGGCAGCGCTGCCCACACGGAGCTGGGTGTGAGTCCCCTGGGATTTCGCTAAAATGCAGATTCTGATGAGGAAATCTGGGGTGGACCCGAGACTGCATTTCTAACGAGTGCCCAGGTGAAGTGGGGGCTGCTGGGCCTGGGGCCCCACCTCCAGTAGTGAGGAACCTTCTAGAACTTTTCAGAGCTACTGTCCAATGAGAGGCAAATAAAGTTAAGGCCAAGGTCTGCTGAGGACTGGACTTAAGAGTTGTACCCCAGCTCTCAACCCGGTGACCTTGGCCAGGCCCCTTTGCACCCCTAAACCAGCCCTCCTGGGAACAGGGACTGAGGCCCGTGGCTGCTGCAACAATTACAGAAAAAATTCATGCAGAGGTTGGCCCTGTGCTTGGCTGGGAAGGCTTCCAGACACCAGTGCCTACCTTGATTTTGAGATTCCCCACCCTGGCATCCTCTTTAGGGCCCCAGGGCCCTGGGGTGCTGAGAAGGGCACCCTCCACCCCAGAGCTGGGTCCCCAGGGCTTCCAGCCAGCTCCCTCTCCAACCAGCAGGGCATCAGGAGGGTCCCTCTTCCCTCTGGCCCCTCTGAGGGCCTCCCAGCCCTCGGCATCACTGCTCCGGGCAAGAGGCCATGAGCTGCAGGAACAGGACGTGGAGGAGAAAATCTTCTGTTGTGTAAACACGGGCCTGGGTTTGAGGTGGATGAACTCAACCCGAGCCAGTGCTGTGGTTGGCGGCTTTGAGGGCAGGACACGGAGCTTCCAGAGCCAGGCGCCCGTCCGGAGATGGCATCCGACGCCGCAGGAGAGGGAGCGAGGCTGTGTTTCTGACGCAGCACCCACAAGGAAGGAGGCTCAGAGCACAACGCCGGCAGCTCAACACACACGGCTCACTGGGCCAGCACACCAGCGTGCCCACTGGCTGTGAGCACCTGCCCCACACGCCCTATGCAGGGGAGGGCAGACCCACACGCCCTATGGGAGGGGGTGGCGCAGACACAGCCACCAAGGCCTGACTGGAACAGGCATTCAGTCACAGGGCCGTGGGGACGGGGTCTGCACGGCGCCCGCTGACACCGCTGACTGCCTCCTGCCTGCACTGGTCCTGGACGGTGCGCACCACTGGCCAGCCCTGCGTATGAAGCCACAGCAGGAGTGAGGCCGTGTGTCCGCCTGGCTGTGCAAGCGTCCCCAGTGGCTGTAGTGGTGAAGGCCCTGCCTGCCAGTGCAGGAGACGTGAGGGAGGCGGTTCCCTCCCTGGGTGGAGAAGACCCCCTGGAGGAGGGCGTGGCAACCCACTCCAGTATCCTTGCCCGGAGAATCCCTTGGACAGAGGAGCTTGGCGGGCTATGGTCCATGGGGTTGCAGAGTTGGACACGACTGAACCAGCGTAGCACACTCATGTGCAAGGGCACACAGGCACTTAGCTCCCAATGAGCAGGAAGCCTGCAGATCTCCGCCGGCTCCCAGCTGCTCCACGTCCCCACCAGGAGGCTGGTGACACTGCCGACCGCCCCTGCTCCACAGGGCCACCAGGCCAGGTCAGCCCTGCTGGGCAGAGGCCAGCCCAACAGGAGAGCTGCGGCTCGGAGGCAGGGGGCTGCCCAGCCCCAGGGCCCTGATGCCGGCAGGGCGGCAGCTTCCCGGGAGCCCTGTGGGCTGAAGGCCTGGACCCCTGAGGACAGAGGTGCCCGCGCGGGGCCACACTGGACAAGCGCTACTCTTGGCCGTGGCCTGTTTCCCACTGACTGTTCACTCCCCAAGCACTTTCCACCCACACCCCCTCAGAGCATGATATTCCTGTCAAATGAACCAAACACTTCCCCCAGTTAGCAGTCCAGAATGAGGTGCCCCCACCCCCAGAGAGCCTGTCCTCGCCAGCTGCAGCCAGGGGCTTTCCAGGGTGCAGGACCCTGATGTCGGGCAGACACTGGGCTGCCTCCCAGCCTGCCTCCCACAAGATGCGGGCGCCTGCTTCCCATCAACAAGAGTGGGGTCAGAGGAGCCTGGAGCTGTGGGAACCAGCTGCTGCACCCCAGCCCCAGGTGACAGGCCCACAGGCCCCGCTGGGAGCACCTCGCCACGCTCTCGCCTTGGCCTCCTGGCACGCTCTCCCTGGAGCACCCCTCGGTGGTCCCCAGCTGGGGCTTCTGGTCTGACACTGGGCACTCCTACAGCACCGGGCAGGTATGTGGCTGATGTTTTCACTAACAGATGCCGGAACTGACCTTCCAGCAGTGGGCGTGTCTAGGAAACTTAACGCGTGTGTGGAGCTGAGTAATCACCACAATCGGGATCCAAACTCACGATGAAACCGTGCTGCAGCCACACTCCACGTCTCCCCAAGGCCCCGTGACTGGCCTCCCCTGGTTCTGTCGTGCTTACGTTGGTCACACGTGGAAGGGCACAGCAGGTCGCCTCCGAATCTGGACCCCTTCAGTAAGCAGAGCGGCTCTGCAAGGCGTCCTCACTGCTTTGGGGGTCGGCCTTGCCAGCCGAAAGGAAAACACAGCATGGGAGTTTAAGTTTTCCTTGGGGCAAGATGAGGACTATGGCCCGGNCGGGAGCCCTGTGGGCTGAAGGCCTGGACCCCTGAGGACAGAGGTGCCCGCGCGGGGCCACACTGGACAAGCGCTACTCTTGGCCGTGGCCTGTTTCCCACTGACTGTTCACTCCCCAAGCACTTTCCACCCACACCCCCTCAGAGCATGATATTCCTGTCAAATGAACCAAACACTTCCCCCAGTTAGCAGTCCAGAATGAGGTGCCCCCACCCCCAGAGAGCCTGTCCTCGCCAGCTGCAGCCAGGGGCTTTCCAGGGTGCAGGACCCTGATGTCGGGCAGACACTGGGCTGCCTCCCAGCCTGCCTCCCACAAGATGCGGGCGCCTGCTTCCCATCAACAAGAGTGGGGTCAGAGGAGCCTGGAGCTGTGGGAACCAGCTGCTGCACCCCAGCCCCAGGTGACAGGCCCACAGGCCCCGCTGGGAGCACCTCGCCACGCTCTCGCCTTGGCCTCCTGGCACGCTCTCCCTGGAGCACCCCTCGGTGGTCCCCAGCTGGGGCTTCTGGTCTGACACTGGGCACTCCTACAGCACCGGGCAGGTGTGTGGCTGATGTTTTCACTAACAGATGCCGGAACTGACCTTCCAGCAGTGGGCGTGTCTAGGAAACTTAACGCGTGTGTGGAGCTGAGTAATCACCACAATCGGGATCCAAACTCACGATGAAACCGTGCTGCAGCCACACTCCACGTCTCCCCAAGGCCCCGTGACTGGCCTCCCCTGGTTCTGTCGTGCTTACGTTGGTCACACGTGGAAGGGCACAGCAGGTCGCCTCCGAATCTGGACCCCTTCAGTAAGCAGAGCGGCTCTGCAAGGCGTCCTCACTGCTTTGGGGGTCGGCCTTGCCAGCCGAAAGGAAAACACAGCATGGGAGTTTAAGTTTTCCTTGGGGCAAGATGAGGACTATGGCCCGGGAGACAGCATTTCAGATAGCTCCGAGGAGCTTCTCCGGAGAGCTGGGGGGAGGGTCAGCAGCTTTGATTCTGGTGAAAGAGGGGCACGTGCAATTAGCACACTACTAGTCACAAGGAGCAGCTGTCAACATCCATAATTTCAGTGCTTTTCTAAACATTAGCGGATGCGAGAACTGAGCTCATAAATCTTGTCTTGAAAATGTCTATCTGAAGGGCCTGTTCTGCCACTTTTTCCCAGAGCATATCATGCCTCGTCCCACCCTGAACTTTTGTTGGTGGGTGCTGAAGGTCCGCAGAGGCAGCCTCGTGTTAGTCGACCCTTCTAGAAGCTGACGGCAAGGAACAGTTCTCAGTTGGCAGCATCATCGTTCCTCACTGCCCAGTGGTGTTCCTGGTGTGGATGGATCAGTTTGTTATCTTTTCACACAATGAAGAAAATTTGAGTTGTTTTGAATTTTTGTCAGTGATGACTACAGCTCTGTAAATGTTCATGCAGGCTTGAGCGTGACCATAAGTTTTCATTTCCCAACAGTAGGTTGAGTGGAATGGCCTTGTTAAACCCTAAGAAATCACCGCAAGTGTTCAGAGTGGGGTCCACCCTACAGCCCCACCAGAGACGTGTGATCCAGACACAGCCTCCTCTGCACGGCGTGTGCCAGCATCTCTCACTTCCGCCCTCCGGATGCACGATGGAGCCTCTCGTGGTCAACTGCATTTCCATCTTTGTGTCCCCTCGGTGCCCTATCACTCACGTGTTACTGGGCTGTCTTCTCACTGCTGAGTTTTGAGTGCTATCTGCTAGATATCGACCTTTCGTTGGATTCATCATTTGGAAGTATTTTCTGCTACGCTACAGCTTGCCTTTTCATTCTTGTAACATACTAAGTTTTTCATTTCAGTAAAGCCCAATCCATCCATTTTTCAAAAGGACTGTGTTTTTGGTGTCATGGGTGCAGAGGTTAAAGCATGTGCATGCGATGTGGGAGACCTGGGTTCAGTCCCTGGGTTGGGAAGATCCCCTGGAGAAGGAAATGGCAACGCACTCCAGTACTCTTGCCTGGAGAATCCCATGGACGGAGGAGCTTGGTCGGCTACAGTCCATGGGTCGCAAAGAGTCGGACACGACTGAGTGATTTCACTTTTCACTTTGTTCAAGAGGCTAGCCTTTCTCCACTGAACTGCCTTTGAATCTCTGCCAAAAATCACTTGGCCTTGCCTTTTTGGGTCTATTTCCAGACTATCTATTCTGTTCTGTTGATCCACACATCTATCTTTGCCAATCGCCTACTGTTTTATTTGCAAAATTGGTTAGTATGATACCCTCAACTTATTCTTTTTCAAAATCATTTTGGCTATTCAGCCATTAAAAATAATGAAATAATGCCATTTGCAGCAATATGGATGGACCTAGAGATTGCCAGGAGATGGTGATGGACAGGGAGGCCTGGTGTGCTGTGATTCACAGGGTTGCAAAGACATGACTGAGCAACTGAACTTAACTAGAGATTGTCATACTGAGCGAAGAAAGTCGACAAAGAAGAAGAAATATCATGTGATGTCCTTTATATGTGGACTCTGAAACGAAAGGATACAAATGAACTTATGAAACAGAAGCAGACTCAAGGCTTAGAGAATGAATGTATGCTTGCCAGGTGGCAGGATGGAGGGGAGGGTTAGTTGGGGGAGTTTGGAATGGACATGTACCTGCTGCTACATTTAAACTGGACAGCCTGCAAGGAGCTACTGCGGAGCACAGCGAACTTTGTCCAGGGTTATGTGGCAGCCTGGATGAGTCTGCAGAAGAATGGACGCACGGATGTGTATGGCCAAGTCCCTCTGCTGTCAACCTGAAACTATCACATTTTTAATCTGCTAAACTCCAATATGAAATAAAAAGTTTAAAGCAGAAAGCAAAAAGAAATCATTTTGGCTATCCTAGTCTTCCTGTTCCATGTAAGTTTTAAAATTTTTACATATATATATAATATATTTATATATGCTCCCACACAAAATACATCTGGGATTCATATTGGAACTGCATTAAATGTTGGGTTAACTTGGGAAGAATAGACATGCTCACTACACTGAGTTTTCCGATTGATGAATACAGTGTGTCTCTTATTTATTTAGTCCTTTGATTGGTTTCAATGGCATCTTGTAGTTCTCAATACGCTTGTCTTACATATCTTTTGTTAAATTTACAACTTAATAGTTCACGTTTTGCTGCACTTACAAATGGTATTATTTTGATTTCAGTTGCTATTATTGATTTCTACTCTAGGACTGATTTTTTACATATTGATTTTGTATCTTACAAACTTGCTAAACTCACGTGTTAGTTCTATGAGATTTTTTCTGTGTATCTCTTGGGGTTTTATGCGTAGATAGTCGTGTTGTCTGTGAACGCGAAGAGCTTTATTATTTCTTTCTCAGTCTGCGTGCTGGTTCCTGCCCTGTCCGGAGCCTCCAGTACAGTGCTTAACAGGCGACAGGAGAGCGAACATCCTTATCTTGCTCTCCAAGTGGATCTTGGGGTAAAAGCAATAGCTTCACCATTAAGTGTAAAGTTAGTGGTAGGGCTGTTTTCTTTTTAATCTGATCTTTGTCAGGATCAGGAAATCCCCTACTGACCCTGGCTTACTGGGAGTTTGTCATGGAAGAATGCTAAATGTTTTTAAAATATAGCTGATAAGATTTTTCTGTAGTTTTTCTTCTTTAAACTGTTAATATTATGAATAATGTTGTTTGATTTTTGACTATTGAACCATCCTAGAATTCCAGGAATAAACTTCACTTGGTTGTGATATATCTATATCTAAACATGGATTCATTCACTAACATTTTGTTAAGGATTTTTGGGCCCATATTCTTAAGGGATTTGGATCTGTAGTTTTCCAGGACTGGATTCTGGGCCCGTATTCTGAAGGGATCTGGGTCTTTGTCTGGATTTGAGTATCAGTGTAATATTGGCTTCATAAAAAATGTTGAGTGATAGTTTTCTTCCTGTTTCTGAAAGTTATTTATGTAGAATAGAAGCTATTTTTTTCCCTTTAAATCTGTGGTAGAATTTTCCAATGAAATCATCTGGGCATGGAGTTCAAAGCCTTCCCTTTACCATCCATTTAATGTTTGCAAGTACTGACGCCTGTCTCTTGTTCCTGATATCAGGAACAATTGTGCATTCTCGCTTCTTTGCCTTTGTTCTTGTCGGTATTAAGAATTCTGATCAATCCGTCATTTCAAAGGACCAGCTTATGGGATCATTTGTTCTCCTAAATTGTTTTTATGTTTTCAATTTTATTTCTGCTCCTGTATTAATTCTTTACATTTACTTTGGTCTTTTTTTAGTTTGTTACATTTGAGGCTTTTTTAGTTGTTTTTTTTTTCAATTTTATTTATTTTTTTATTTTTTACTTTACAATATTGTGGTGGTTTTTGCCATACATTGACATGAATCTGCCCCATCCTGAATCCCCGTCCCACCTCCCTCCCTATCCCATCTCTCTGGGTCATCTCAGTGCACCAGCCCCAAGCACCTTGTATCATGCATCAAACCTGGACTGGCGATTCATTTCACATGTGATAATTTACATGTTTTAATGCCATTCTCCTAAATCATCCCACCCTCTCCTTCTCCCACAGAGTCCAAAAGCCTGTTCTGTACATCTGTGTCTCCTTTGCTATCTCGCATACAGGGTTATTGTTACCGTCTTTCTAAATTCCATATATATGCGTTAGTATACTGTATTGATGTTTTTCTTTCTGGCTTACTTCATCTGTATAATAGGCTCCAGTTTCATTCACCTCATTAGAACTAATTTGAAGCTTAACAATAATCTTTTGCTTTGAAAATAGAAAATCTTGTTCTATTATAAACATCTAATGTTCTACTTTCTCCTCTAAGCCTTGAAAGCAACCCACAAATTTTGATATTTTATATTCTCATTTACATAGTTTGCTAATATTTCCTAATTTCTTGACATTTTATAATTTCTCTTGAGACTTTCTCCTTGATCAAAGGATTGCTTGGGATTGCTTTGCTTGGTTTTAAAGTATTTAGCGATTTTCCTGTTGTCCTCTTTTGTTGACTTCTAGTTTAATTCTTTTAGGGTCAGAGAACAGTATAATTTCAGTTCTGTTCAATGCCTTGAGGTTTGCGTTTTGACCCAGAATGCAGTCAGCCTTGGTGCTTAGCGAGCACTGGAATACAGCGTGTCTGCCTTCGTTCACTCACGCTGCGTGAATGTCGGTTCTGCCCTGTTGGCTGGTGCTGCCGTTCGGATCTTCTGCATCTTTGCAGACTGCTCACTCGGCGCCTCTCTTATTGGAAGGACGGTGCTGAAGTCACGCCGCCAGCTCGCACGTCGCCTTCAGCGCTGTCGCTCTCGCCTCGTGTGCTGTGAAGCTCTGGAGCTAGCTGCACACTCGCTCAGGACTGCGCGTCTTCTTGGGGAGCTGTCTGCTTCATCACTGCATGATGCTCCTCTCGCCTCGGGGATCTTCCCGGCTCTGGAACCTTCTTTGCCTCATATGGGTCTGTGCTGTGTTGTGCTAAGCCGCTTCGGTCACGCCCAGCTCTGCGACCCCATGCAGTACAGCCCTCCAGGCTCCTCCCTCCCGGGATTCTCCAGGGAAGAACACTGGAGGGGGCAGCCTTTCCCTTCTCCAGGGGCTCTTCCCAGCCCGGGGGTCGCCAGGTCCCCGCGCTGGCCGCAGCCTCTCCACCGCTGGTGCCACCGGGAGGTCGTGGCCACTGTCTAATTCATGTGGACACCGCACGTGTTTCTCTCCTGCTCCTTTTCGCCTCCATTTCATTTATTTGAAGAGAGTTTCCTGTGGATGACAGATACTCAGGCCGCGTTTTTCAGTCTTTCTAACAAGCTGCCTCCTACCTGACGCCCTCAGATTGCTAACATTTAAGGAAACTTAAGTTTGGAGCTACTTGCCTCTGCTCCCTGCATCTTGCACCCTCCTGCTTCCCGACGCTGCGCTCTCGGGAGCTGGCGGAACTGCCTCCGACTCCACTTCCATTCACCTGCTGGGCGGTGCGCCTCTGACTAGGTGCCCAGCAGGTGCTCCGGGGTCGCTTGGCGCAGGCGTTTCACAGTCCACTCAGGGTCGGTGCCCTGCCTCTCCGAATGGGAAGCGGAGGCCTGCCTCCCGCCTGCTCCTTGCCGCCTCTTCCTGAGGCGGTGTCTCCCCTGGGTGCGCTGGGAACCCCGTGAGGTGCTGCGTTTTGCTTCCATGCACTGTGAGGAGCTGCGGGGAGGGGGGTAACCCGGGCTCTGCCGGGTCCTCGCAGCCTCTGGGGCTCTGCCTCGAACGGCTCCGCCTCCCTGCCGCTTCCCTTTCCCCGGAGCGCTCCCCGCAGCAGTTCTTCTGAAGTGGTTCTGATGGGGAAGCTTTCTCCCTTCCGTTTGGCTGAAACGCGCCTGTGCTTTACTTTCATTCCTGAGGGACAGAGCTCTGTGCTGACAGTGGTTTCCTTTCAGCACCTGAAGAGTTTACAAGTGCATTAAGCAGAGCTGTCAGCTCCTAATTTCAGATCTGCATCTTTGCAGATTTTTCATTCACTAGGTGTTCCAGCTATTGGAAGGGTAGTGCTGGAGTCTCCAATTCACCTGTAGAGCTGTGTGCTTCTCTTTCAGCTGTTTTTACTCCATGTATGCTGAAACTCTGTAGTTAGCTGCACAAGCTGGGACTGTTATATCTTCTTGGGGAATTGGCTATTTGCCGACAAAGGTCCGTACAGTCAAAGCTATGGTTTTCCCAGAAGTCATTTATGGGTGTGAGACTTGGACCATAAAGAAGGCTGAGCACCAAAGAATTGATTCTTTTGAACTGTGGTGCTGGAGAAGACTCTTGAGTTCCTTGAACAGCAAGGAGATCAAACCAGTCAATCCTAAAGGAAATCAGTTCTGAATATTCATTGGAAGGATGGATGCTGAAGCTGAAGCTCTAATACTTTGGCCACCTGATGTGAACAACTGACTCACTGGAAAAGACTGATGTTGGGTAAGATTGAGGGCAGGAAGAGAAGGGGACGACAGAGGATGGGACTGTTGGATGGCATCATTCACTCAATGGACATGAGTTTGAGCAACTCAGGGACATAGTGAAGGACAAGGAGGCCTGGTGTGCTGCAATCCATGGGGCCACAAAGAGTCAGACACGACCTAGAAACTGAATGACAACCTGAAGACTTTTATGCTGCTTCCTCCTTGTCCTCAAAGTTCCTGATAAAAAAGTCCACTGTTATTCCAGTTCCTTTTCCCTGCAGGTAATGTGCTATGCCAAGCAGCTTCAGTAGTGTCCAACATTTGGCATCTGGTCCCATCACGTCATGGCAAGCTGATGGGTAAACAATGGAAACAGTGACAGACTTTATTTTCTTGGGCTCCAAAATCACTGCAGATGGTGACTGCAGCCATGAAATTAAAAGATGCTTGCTCGTTGGAACAAAAACTATGACCAACCTAGGCAGCATTTTAAAAAGCAGAGACATTACTTTGCCAACAAAGGTCCATATAATCAAAGCTATAGTTTCTTCAGCGGTCATGTACAGATGTGAGAGTTGGACCATAAAGAAAGCTGAGCACCGAAGAATTGATGCTTTTGAACTGTGGTGTTGGACAAAACTCTTGAGAGTTTCTTGGACTGCAAGAAGAAGATCCAACCAGTCTATCCTAAAGAACATCAACCCTGAATATTCATTAGGACTGATGTGGAAGCTGAAACTCCAATACTTTGGCCAGCTAATGCGAATAACTGACTCATTTGAGAAAACCCTGATGCTGGGAAAGATTGAAGGCAGGAGGAGAAGGGGACAACAGAGGATGAGATGGTTGGGTGGCATCACTGACTTGATGGACATGAGTTTGAGTAAACTCTGGGAGTTGGTGATGGACAGGGAGGCCTGGCATGTTGCAGTCCATGGGTTCACAAAGATTTAGACATGACTGATTGACTGAACTGAGCTGAACTTGCTAAGATCATTCAAAATTAAGAATATAAAATTACTATAGGGCCTTAGAAGAGCCTGTGCAATAAGGGACTGGGAAATTTAAACTTCACTGGCTGCATTATAAATCTGTTTTGTTAGGCTTTGAATATCTCAAATGCTTGATGCTAAGCTGCTAAGTCACATTAGTCGTGTCCAACTCTGTGCGACCCCATAGATGGCAGCCCACCAAGCTCCTCCATCCATGGGATTTTCCAGGCAAGAGTACTGGAGTGGGTTGCCATTTCCTTCTTCAATGCATGAAAGTGAAAAGTGAAAGAGAAGTCGCTCAGTCGTGCGGGACTCCCAGCGACCCCATGGATTGCAGCCCACAAGGCTCCTCCATCCATGGGATTTTCCAGGCAAAAGCACTGGAGTGGGGTGCCATTGCCTTCTCCGTCAAATGCTTGGCTCTACCCCAAAACTGCTAAGCCANAGAAGTCGCTCAGTCGTGCTGGACTCCCAGCGACCCCATGGATTGCAGCCCACAAGGCTCCTCCATCCATGGGATTTTCCAGGCAAAAGCACTGGAGTGGGGTGCCATTGCCTTCTCCGTCAAATGCTTGGCTCTACCCCAAAACTGCTAAGCCAGCTTTGGGGTGTGTGGTCACCAGCCTCATGTGTTGCTTTAAACATTTTCTGACTGGTTCTGATGCACATGTAGGAACAAGAACCTCAGACATGTAGCAAGCAGGACCCACCCCACTTGGAATATGGCACCTAGGAATACAGTCCTCTAAATGCAGGCTTCCAACTAAGACAAATGTAGGGGTGTGTGTGTGTGTGAGACCCAAAGACACTCGGACATGCGCACACTGGCTGTGCAGAGACTGGCAGAGACACAGTCTCTCGGGCCAGAATCTTAGCGGTCTCAAAGGTTGGCAGATAAGACTCTGGGGGCCAGTCCCAGCCAGAGGGCCTGGGAGCCCACCCTTCTAGGGAACTGGCAGTAGGGGCACCCAGCCCTGTCTTCCATGTCCAATCAGAAAAGCAGAGCCTACAGCCTGCCAGAGGAGAGCCCAGGCCAGCTCAGCACCTAACCCTGTAATTGGATACTGGTGGATTAACAATTTTGCCTCCAACTAATTTTACGACTTCAGGTAAATCAGTGTACACCCTGAACCTCAGTTTCCCTAAATGCGAATTGGGAAGAATAAAAATATTTTGCCTCTGGCTTTGTTCCAGGATAAAATAAAATTACAGACCTGAGGATCTAAAAATCNGAGAGCCCAGGTCAGCTCAGCACCTAACCCTGTAATTGGATACTGGTGGATTAACAATTTTGCTTCCAACTAATTTTATGACTTCAGGTAAATCAGTGTACACCCTGAACCTCAGTTTCCCTAAATGTGAATTGGGAAGAATAAAAATATTTTGCCTCTGGCTTTGTTCCAGGATAAAATAAAATTACAGACCTGAGGATCTAAAAATCACTATTTGGATGCAAACAAGATTATAAATGATGCTTTTCTCAACTACTGCCTGGAATTTTTATAGTCTTGAAGTGAAAAAGGTCTTTCTTAGCATACCAACTGAGAATTAACAATCAAAAAGACGACAGATCTGTTGACAGCGACCTTTGCTGAAAGAGAAAGAATAAAAAACGGAAGCTATCCACTGTTTTCCACTTAGCCGGCGTGGTAGCCAACCTCAGGGGTGGCCGCCTGCAGAGCCCGTCCCACACCGGAAGGGCCGGCCGAGGTAGCGGGGAGACACGGAAGCAATACTGTGAGACTTCCAAGGCGCATCCTCCCTGTGCCCAGGAAACACCCGGGGCACTGGCGTCCAGGCGACAGCAGCCACGCCCAAGCCTGAGGTCCGAGCTGCCGCAGAGCCCCGGAGGCCTCCCACTGGGGACGCCCAGGGCGCGGCCAGGGCACCCCTGCCGGGCAGAGGCCGGGCTGCACGACCTGCGGGGGCGAGTCCAGCCTGGAGGGCTGGGACCCTTGGACAGAGATCCCTCCTCGTGAGGCCATGCTGAGGCCTCAGGTCCCAGGGCCCACCTCCCAACTGCTGTTCAGAGAAAGCGATGGCAGACCCACTGGGGCTCTGGCCGCCCCTCTCACCTGTGTGGGTGGGGATCTCTCCATCCCTGCCCACCTGCTTCCAGCTTCACACCGAGCCCGGGCCCCTGCCGCCCCAGATCAGACCCGACGAGGCTGGACGAGGCTCCTCCACCCTGGAGGCGACACAAGGTGGACGCTCTGGCTTCACACCAGGGCAGGAGCCCACGGATCCAGAGATTGGGAGAGGGCAAGCCTCAGTGGGAGAGAAGGCAGTGCCGCAAGCTCCTCAGTGAGGTTGGGGGGTGGACAGCGGCAGTGGCCATGGAGGCGCCTGGGGTTGGGGTGCAGGGNGGATCCAGAGATTGGGAGAGGGCAAGCCTCAGTGGGAGAGAAGGCAGTGCCGCAAGCTCCTCAGTGAGGTTGGGGGGTGGACAGCGGCAGTGGCCATGGAGGCGCCTGGGGTTGGGGTGCAGGGGCTGCTGCCCTAGGGGAGCTGGGCCCCCTTTCCTCCAGAGGCTTGAGGTCAGACCCCAGCCCCTGACCCACGCGCCTGCGTCCCGCAGGCCTCCGTGCTGGACTTGGAGGCAAATGGACCAGAGAGCCTGCCTCCATCTCTCCATCGTCCTTGCAAATCCGTCTCCCCTTTCAAGCTCCCGTGGAGGACCCCGCTCCAAAACCCATAAAGCCCTCTCTGGCAGGAGCCACACAACCCTCAGCCCCACCTCTGTCTGTCTTGGCAGGCTCCTGGCTGGCTGTGCTTTGCCCCTGGAGGCCGGTGGCTCTGACCCTTCACACCTGCTGGGGCAGGACTGAGTGCCCACCAGCACAGCCCACCCATCGGGCTGCAGACTCTGCGAGGGCTGAGCGCTCATCTGCCTCCTGTGGTTTCATCTCTGACTCTGGGCAGGACACTTGACAAACGAGGCTCTGGACACACTCCTGAGTGAACTGACCTGCCCGCTCATCTGTGCCCACGACCCGCTGCACTCTCCCTCCCCGAGCTCTGGACTGTCGGGGTCCAGCCCCGGTGGATCCAGGGTAATTCGAAGATGGGGATGGAGTAGGCATCCTAGGAAAAAACTTAATTACAGATATAGAGAGAGATTAGAAACGGGTAGTGTAGTAGGAAATATTAGTGGAGAAAAAGAGGCTGAATAACTTGGTTTACATGGAATACAAGTCACCACCTACATAGGCCACAGGCTTCTTTCTGCTCTCCCAAAGGAGGGGAGGCACTGAGGTCTCGCTGGTCTGATCTCAGAAGCCCAGGCAGAATTAGCAGTCTTGGTGAGTACCACATTTCAGATGGGAATTCAGCCAGGAAAACAGGGAGCAAAAAAGAACGACATGGGGGACTCAGTCTTTCCAGAAACTGATCCCCTTTCTTTATTTTTCAGGTTTGTTTATATACCTTTTGTTATACATAGGGATGAAT
>SJYW01053102.1:0-16537 GCA_006410735.1 Raphicerus campestris
CCCAATTCCCTACTGCTGAGCACGTATGGTTGTTTCTGAATCTTTGCTCTCATGAGCAACCGTACAACAAGCATCCTCACTCAGTGTTTACATCTTTGTGTTTCCTTGGCCCAGGATTGGCTCATAAACAGAATCAATTTTGAGCTGCTTTAGCATTCCCTTTGGATAAATTCCCAGAAGGCAATCCGGTGACTCAAAGGATATGAACAATTTGAAGATGTTGGTGGTTGCTTATTGCCCTTTAGAAAGCGATAATCAAATGTATTTCCACTATGAATGA
Organism: Raphicerus campestris; assembly: GCA_006410735.1. Taxonomy (NCBI): domain Eukaryota; kingdom Metazoa; phylum Chordata; class Mammalia; order Artiodactyla; family Bovidae; genus Raphicerus; species Raphicerus campestris. Next base: position 281 of record SJYW01053102.1, read on the forward strand.
ATGATGCTTTTTCAGTTATTACGAGCTCCCAAATCTGCCGCATTTCCTGGGTTACAAGTAGGGATGGGCGTGGTCTCGCGTGTTCACTGGTTGGCTGTACTCTCTCCTGAACTGCTTGTTTACGCCTTTTGTCCACTTTTCTTTTGTGATGCTTCCCAGTTTTGACTTTTTAAAAAAGGGTTTGTTCTAATTAAGGCTTTTGATTGCAAGTGACAGCATCCGACTTGAGTTAGGACAGGTGAGCTTGGAGTCTGCTGCCAGGGGGCAGTGTCACCAAAGGAGAAGGGGGAGAGGGGCACCCGGGCTTCCTTTGACCCAGGGCTGGGCGCCAAGTGTCAGAACCTGTCGACTTCTCAGTCTCGTAGCCCCCTGGCCTCACTTGCTCGGTGGCCTCTCGATGCTGCCCCATCCTCTGGTCCCAGGCAGCTCTGTCTGCCTTCTCACCTTGCTAGTGACCAGGCCATGTCCTCACTCTATGAGCTTTCAGCTGCAGCACCCTCAAAGCTCCCTGTGTCTTTAGAGACGAAATGCGACTAGCCTAGCTCTTCCTTGAGCCTGGCTGCCCAGGGGACAGCCAACGGCTGGACTCTCTCCACATCACATGTCCATATTTGGCTCCGTCAGTCCCTCCTGGGTTGACAGGTGGGGCAGGTTGGATGGATGGGAGCAGGGGCAGGACCGGGCAGGCAGTGGACATGCATAATAAAAACTTCAGATTTTTTGTCAGACAAGTTGTACCCAGTCGCCTCAGGATATACGTATTTTTTTCCTAGCAGTCACTTTCTCAACGTTATTGCTTGCATGCTGTCTTTTTCTCTTCCTCTCCATTAAGGAAATAGTCTTAATTCAGTGTTTTGCTTCTTCTCCTATGGGTTTCTGCTTCTCCTGGTCTACCTGGCTCTAGTTACACGCCTTCCCACCTCATTCTCTCTACCCTGTCAGCAGAAGTATCCACCCAAAATGCCAACCTGGCAAAGATGCCTCCTTTTTAAAAAGTCTTCCAGTGGCTCCTGACAAGCTTCTGGAGAAAGCCCAAAGTTGCTACATGTCCAGACTGGGTTTTTAGTGCGGCTGCATCCCCCCATCGTCTGGTTCTCTGGTGATGCTGCAGAGGTGCTGCGGTCCAGCCACACCCCGGGGGTTTCTGAGCGGCTGACCTTTCTTGGGTGCTCATGTGTTTCCCAGCCACCTCCTCCACCTCATCTTCTCTTTCTAGCAAATTATTTCATGTTCTTCAATAATCACTGGAGTACGACTTCTATTTTGCTCTGCTTGCCATCTACTTGGGCTGCGTTCCTTTTTCTTTCTTTACACTCATGGAAACAGAGTCTGTTAGAATGGGTTTCCTATCTCCTCTGCTTCTAGATGAGACAGCTTGGAGGATCAATGTCCATCTTTCTCTTTTCCAGCCACTGGAAATGGGTTTGAATTAATGTTGCCTCATACATGGGTGGGCTTCCCTGGTGGCTGAGATGGTAAAGAATCTGCTTGCAATGCAAGAGACCTGGGTTCAATCCCTGGTTTGGGAAGATCCCCTGGAGAAGGGACTGGCAACCCACTCCAGTATTCTTGCCTGCTGAATCCCATGGACAGAGGAGCCTTGTGGGCTATAGTCCATTGGGTCACAGAGTCAGACACGACTGATCGACTTAGCACAAAACACATCATAAATAAAGATCGAACCCAGGTCTCCCACATTGCAGGCGGCTTCTTTACCTGTTGAGCCACAAGGGAAGCCCCAGTATAGTGGAGTGGGTAACCTATCCCTTCTCCAGCAGATCTTCCCGACCCAGGAATCAAACCGGGATGGATGTCCGTGGCTGGCTGGGCAGGGCAGGCAGGGAGGTTCTCTGAGGCTGGCAGTCATGTGTGGATCCTGGCTCCCGCTCTAGCTGTATGATCCCCAGCGGGTTAGTTGAGTCTTTCTGTCTGTAAAATGGGCTGATGCAGCCATCAGTGTCCCAGAGCTTTGAGGACTGGAGAGAAGATGCAGGGTGAGTACCTGCTCAGGGCCAGGGAAGGCCTGAGAAACTTCGGAGTTTATTGGTATGGATTATTTACCAAAGTAAATACTTGCCTGTAGCTCAAATGGTAAAGAACCTGCCTGCCTTGCGAGAGACCTGGGTTCAACCTGGGCCAGGAAGAGCCCCTGGAGAGGGCATGGCCATCCACTCCAGTGTTCTTGCCTGGGAAATCCCGTGGACAGAGGAGCCTGGTGGCTTGGGGTTGCTAGAGTTGGACAAGACTTAGTAATGCTAATCTATTAGCGTCACTGGAGCGCCTGTGGAAGCATCTCACACAGCAGCACAGGTACAGAAGGAAAACACGATGGTTTCCATTTTTTGGTTCTCTCAGTTCTGAACAAGGACAAGTTGAATTGTTCCTTGGAATTCCCTGTTGTATAAATTTTTAAAAAATAAACAAAGTGGATTTAGAATTTAATGGTGACAATTAGTCATTAGAAAGCAGACAATTTTATAACAGCATCATTGTCAATTAAATTTGTCAGAGTGAATCAGAAATCCTTGATGAGCAAAGGAAGATGAACTGGAAGCTGTAACGGGGTTGTTAGCTGTTGTTAAGAGAGAGGAAAAACAAAGGGAGTTTGTACGTTTTGTAGTTGTTCATTTTTAATTCTGCGGCATCCCTAGTGGCTCAGACAGCAAAGAAGACTGCCCTGCAGGATTCAATCTCTGGGTTAAGAGGAGCCTCTGGAGAAGGGCATGGCAACCCACTCCAGTATTCTTGCCTGGAGACTCCCATGGACCGAGGAGCCTGGCGGGCTGCAGTCCACAGGGTGCAAAGAGAAGAGCCGGACCCGACTGAGCTACTAACACTTGCTTCGTTCAGCAGTAAAGCAGAGTGACACGATGCCATTCGCAGCGACAGGGGTGGACGTGGAGGCTGTTAGACTGAATGGAGGCAGGCAGAGAGAGGAAGACGAAGACTGTGTGACGTCGCTGATACGCGGAATCCAAACAAGCGATGCAAGTGAGCTCATCCCAAAGCAGAATTAGACTCAGACGCAGAAAACAAACGGGGTTCCCAAAGGGGAAGTGGGAGGGGTAAATCGGTAGGAGTTTGGGATTAGTGTATGCACACCACTATATAAAATAGGTAGCCAACAAGGATTTGCCGTATAGTACAGGGAATTATAATCAATATCTTCTAAGAATCTATAAGGTAAAAGCATCTGATCAGTAGTATGCATGTGCATGTACATACGTATGCATGTAACACTGAATCACTTTCCTGAGACCTGAAAGTAACACAACATTGAAATTAACTCCAATGAAAGAAAAAAGAGCAGGCCCACAGAACAGCCGTGGGAGGGGTGCCAAGGGCAGGCCACCCTCCTTTAAAGCCAGTCTGAGGCGACAGATTGCCTCTCAGAAGTAAGGGTGGTGCCTGGAGGGGTTGGAAACTCCAAGGCCCAGCCCACCAATCTCTCTCATCTCCAGGGTCACAGTCTGGGTTGGTGGCAGGGATAGAGCTCAGGAACTCACAGTCTGAATCCTCTTCAGGGAAGGGGGTGTCTCTGGGCTGGGAAGCCAGCCTGGGAGCTGCCAACAGTTAAACCCAAGATCGCAGGGAGAAATGAAGCTGGCCTGTGTCTCTCTGCTGAACCCCTGGAGGCAAGCACCCTCCTCCCCTAGAGCCCAGGCTGCCTTGAGGCCCTGATGAGGGGGCAGGCCTGCCCTTCCTAGGTGAGCCCTGCGCCCTCCTCCCCGCCCCTGAAGGCCAGTGGTTGTAGGACTGGGCTTGTCTCTGTGAGATTAACTCTCTGTCCTAAATGATCCCACCCTTTAAAAATGTGGTATATACACATGATGAAATGCTATGCAGCCATAAAAAGGAATTAAGTTTTGCCATTTGCAGCAACATAGATGGAACAGGAGGGCCTTATGGTACTTGAAATAAGTCAGGCAGAGAAAGAGAAATACTGTATGATATCACTTACATATGGAATCTGAAGACTACAACAAGCTAGTAAATATAATCAAAAAGAAGCAGGCCCACAGATGCAGAGAGCAGATTAGTGCGGTTACCAGTGGGGAGAGGAAGGTGAGGACGGGCAATGTGGGGGTAGGGGATGAGGAGGCACAATCGTTAGGTGTAAAATAAGTGAGCATAGGATGCATTACACGCATGCTAAGTTGCTTCAGTCGTGTCTGACTCTTTGTGGCTCTGTGGACTACAGTCTCCTCTGTCCACGGGATTCTCCAGGCAAGAATGCTGGAGTTGGTTGCCAGGCCCTCCTCCAGGGGAATCTTCTCAACCCAGGAATCGAACCCACATCTGTTGGGTCTCCTGCACTGGCAGGTGGGGTATTTACCACTAGGGCCACCTGGGGAGCCCCATATGTTGTATAACGTCGGGGATGTAGCCAATATATTACAACAACTGTACAGTATCACTTAAAAAATGGAGAATCACCGTATTATACCCCTGTAACGTATATACTATTGCACATCGACTATATTTGAATTTTAAAAAATAGTGACGAAAGCAGTGATGGTTGCTCATCACCCTCCCTGTACCAGCGNCCTGAATGCTAGAAGATAAAGATGCATTCAAAGTTGCACAAGATTCTAGACCTAAAATTCTATGATAATACTAAATAACACTCAAAGCACAGAGAAAAATATAAAGGTGTATTTGGATTCTGTGCAGAATGTTGATAAACCAGCATTGTTCATGAATCCGACAAAAAATGAACATGTACTGCAAACACAAAATGAAGTTGAAACTGAAAAAGGGAAGACACAGGATTCCAAAAGAAAAAAGCTACCCCAAGAGCACAAGACACTTTGTGGGGCTAACAGCTTTGAAGCTGTAAGCAGATTAAAAGAACAACCAGCCCAGATACAATAGGGAGTCAGTATGTTCTAGGATACCCACAAGTTACAGGTAAAATAGGTATTGTGATTGTAAATTTGAGAAGAAAGTATTGCTTATGCACAAAATGAGGTTAGATAATTTTGGTAACAGTATAAAAAATCACTTTTATTTCAGTAACCACTGGGCAAAAGAATGCAATAAGATAATAAATTCATTTATTAAAAGTCAACAAAATAGCAAAGACAGAAGAAAGAAGAGCTATCCAAAAAAGCCATTGTTTAAATTTGAGTCATGTTAAAAATGAAGCAAAACTGTAATAAAAGCAAATCCATTTGACTTTGACACTAGAAACATTCTTCCTCAAATGGCAATAATGTTATAATGTTGGACATAAAAAGAAGGAAATGCAATCCAACACCTTTATTTGAATTTGCAGTGAATAATATGTACATAGCCATAAAAACAAATAATATTTATTGGTTTTCAGCCTTCAGTAAAAGCTAAAGACCAAGCTCATAATAATTATGGTTTCAGAAAGGAAGGTAAATGTTTCACCATGACTATGTAAAATTAAAAGAAGAGCTACCAGAAATTGGGAAGTGAAGGTGCAAAAGAGGTAATAGAAGGAACAGCAGGAATATAAGTATGTGTGTGTGTGTGTATGTATATATACATATATATATATATACATACACACACAGAGATATGTATATGAAATTAATCACAGGAGGGAGTAAAAAAGAGCAGTGTATAAAAGCAGTTGGTTTGGGAGAGTGAAACATGAGGTTGAGGAATAATAATGAGAAAAAATTCTGTTTTTCATTTCAAACTCACCTCCGCTTACAAAAACTAAACACTACATATATCAAATAATTATGTTGTACACCTTAAATGGGGAATTCCCTGGTGGCCTAGTATGAACTTGAGCAAACTCCAGGAGATGGTGAGGGATAGGGAGGTCCGGGGTCCATGGGGTCTCTAAGAGTCGGACATGACTGGGTGACTGAACCACAATAGCACCTTAAACAGGTGCAATTTATCAATTATACGTCAATAAAGCTGGAAAAATAAATAAACAAATTACATTGCATATTTCTTTTAAATAAACGACTTAAACAACATAATTAAGATGGAAAGAAAAAGCACAGCATGACCTCAAATATATGTTTATGTTGGGTGTGTATGTGCTTAAGAAAAAGTCCCAAAAGATATATGCCAACTCATTCATGTCTGTACATCTAGAAAATGGATTACTTGTGATTTGTCACTCCCTTCTTTACATCTTTAAAGACGCTTTTTTTTTTTTACAATGAGCACATATCTTAAAAATAGAAAAAAATTTTTACTCTCAAAAATTAAATTTTAAAACTGTTCTTAATCCTATAATTAGTCAATAATAAAATACCAATATACTGCTTCTAGATTTAATATTTTAAAATATTTTTAATATTTGAATATATTATTTAAGTGGAATTTTTACACTATAAATTAATGTTTTACATAAATGGGATTATACAGAACATAACATTTTTAAAACTATTCACCATGCATTTATTTACAACACATTCATGTCTCCGTGTATCACAAACTAGCCAGAATGTTATTTCCCCCAACATGTCTGCTTTACCCAGAGGAGAAGATACTGAAGCCAAGGACCATGTTTTAATAATCCTGTAACCCCAATTTCTTGCACATCAAAGACATGTAGTGTGAATCGATCAATCTGAGAAAAAGTTCACTATACTTTCCTGCTGTGTGCATAGTTACCAAACATTTCCCTTCATAAACACTGCATTTGTGCACACAACAAAAGAAGCAGGGCAGCTATTTAACAACAGAAGCCCCTGATGTTGTTTCATCTTCCCTTTCCGACCACCTGGACAGCTAAAAGGGCATTTCTTTCCTGCTTGATCATTCCATCTTTGCTAAAAGGTAACTTTCCAGCAGAAGGGCTTCTGTGGGTATTAAAGGAGGCTCCAGCAGAGGGACCAGCCCTTCCCAACAAAGATCTCTGAGACTGTAGGAGAGTCTCTTTCCAAGAAGAGGTCCCCTTCCCTTCTGCTGTCGGGGCTGCATTGTTTGAGATTCACTCTACAATGTTCCTCATTTCCACAATGTGGTAACAGATCAGTCCCCTAATTTTAGTGAATGCTCACTCCCCAAATGCCTGCCCTCCTGACAGCAGCAGAGCAGACAGGCACTGTACTAGGCTCCCCTGAGTGACAATTACATCACAAGAAAAGAGTTCAGGAGATAGGAAAGAAAGAATGTAGGGAAGAAACAGTGTCAGACGTCACAGTTTCTTCTACAGTAATCTGTCAAATGACTCCAAAACTGTACCACCTTTCCTATTAAAATCAAAAACACTTCATGGTTCTTTGGTTATAAAGCAAATTAAGATTAAATTTCCTACCCAGTTCTCAAGACTACTCAGAAAAGAATATGGGGCATTTTAAAAATATCATAAGAAACTGCCTATTTTAACTCTGGTTTCAGGAACTGTACTTGAGGCAATGATAATTTTAAAGGTGGTCAGAATATTTGTAAGTCAACATTTTACTGAAATGCAAACTTGGAGATCAATGCACAACCTACCAGATAAGGAAGAAAATACTACCAGCATTTCAGAAGCTACCCTTTCAGGACCCTGTCCAGCCAAAGGTAAATACCATGCTGAAAATTTATCACTATAGATCAGTTTTGCTTGGTTGTGAAAATTATGTAAATAAAATCATATAGAAAAGTACTCTGTAAATAGTAGCTATCACTGCATCATGAGTATGGAAACATTTTGCTAAATCAGGAAGAAATAAGGACTTATTCCCACCCAAGTAAACTCTAAACAGACTTCATGAGTAATGATCGAACCTGCATTCATCCACCTTGAAGATGGAAAAATGAGACTCAAAGAGAAGTTATGTAACAGGCAAAGATTACGTCCTCAACTGAGTAAGTAGCTAAATTATGGAGTGGACCTAGATGTTCTCACTCCAAAACAGATACTCTTTTCTCTATATCACATGGCCAGATGAATAAGTATGATATTACACTTCTAAAAATCATCACCCCACTTATGGTTCAAAAAATTTAGGATACTGAGTTGAGCAAACACTTGGTTCTCTTTCTTTGGAATGCATCGTCTATTGGTGGCATCACAAGGCAAGATCTTGACTGGCATGTGTGCAAACCTGCAGACAGGTATAGGTCATCTTTATATTATACATTTTCTCCTATAATAAGAGTTTCAAGTCATTGGGCTATAACCAAGAAATTATTTTATTTCTTATCATCACTCTTTCCATGTTCACCATTGTTGAGTTTTCCCTCCCCAGTGCTTAAGGACACTGAGGCAGATCCATAGTTCTCTAGGTACTTATAAAAACCCAGGGAAGCCTAGAGTGCTGCAGCTCATGGGGTTGCAAAGAGTTGGACATGACTAACTGACTGAACAACAATAATAAAAACCCAGTCTAGTTACTATTTCAATCTCATATTTAATACAAAACTAACTACTTCTTATATCACAGACTAGATCAGGGGTTCAAGGAGCCTAATAAGGAGAGGAGGGCATGATCTGCTTTTGTATTCTTCCGTCTCCACCATATCCCTGAACTGCAGAATGCAAAAATGTGGTGCACTTCTGGTAACTCCTTTCCCTTCTTTCCCCTTGATCTCAATATTTAAGGTTGAGTCCTAGGAGGAGAAATAAAGGAGGCAAAAATATTCTTATGTAATGGGTCACCTGTCAGCAATGAGGAGGCATCGCTGGTCTCCCTCTGATGCAGTCTGGATCTGTGAAATGATGATGGCCCATGCCAATATGGTAGCATATGCCAGTGTGGGGTTCACATAAATCAGGGTTCTCAACAGCAGCACTATTTCAATTTTGACTTGGATACTTCTTTGTTGCATAGCCTGCCCTGTACATTGTTGGATGTTTAGCAGTGTCTTTGGCCTCTCCCCATTAGATACAGTAGTGCTTCCTCTCAACTGTTACAACTAAAATTTCTAATTGTATCCTGGAGGACCAATTTACTCTTGTTGAGAATCATTAACACAGATAGCATGTGTATGATTTAAGCAGCCCAACCAATGATGCTTACCTTCAAATCCTTCCCTGGGTTGTGTTATCCACTAGATTGCCTAGATGTCACCTGGGCAGTCCAAGGATATCTGATGTATCCTTTAACCTCTATAGTCTTCTATGTGTAGCCATGCTAACAGTTGTGGTTCTCTTCTGATCTTTCCCAAACAGGTGAAAGTTAAGTAAAAATATAGTCTTTAAAAATTCCAAACAACAAGGCAACTTCCTCTGTGTTCATATGTGCTTAGTCGCTCAGTCAATCTTTGCGACCCCATGAGCAATAGCCTGCCAGGCTCCTCTGCCCAGTATTCTCCAGACAAGAATACTGGAGTAAGTTGCCATGCCCTTGTCCTTTCCCAATTGCTCTGGGTTGGCCCAGAATTTGCACACTAAAGCCTTGATACCTAAGTCATACAGACTATGACTGTATTTAGATATAGGGTATATAAAGAGATAAGTTAAAATGAGGTCATTAGGGTGGGCCCCAATCTAGTGAGACTGGTGTCCTTGTAAGAAGGGGAAATTTGGAAACAGATACAGTACAGAGAAAAGGCCATGTGAAGACACAGGAAGAAGACAGCCATCTACAGGTCAGTAAGAGAGACCTCAGAAGAAATACACCCTGCCAACACTTAATCTCAACATTCAGCCTCTAGAAACTATGAGATAATAACTTTCCATTGTATAAGCCACTCTATGTTGTGACAGCGCTAGGGAGCTAATACACACAGTCTTATTCTTACAACTTGGGCTGAGGAGATGGCTGAATGAGGTCAGGTTGCTTCTTATTAAGTTCTGGAGAGGTTTCTAGTCCAGTGTTGGGTGTCTCCATTTAAATAAGGGATACTTGGACCCTCTTCAACACTGAGCCATATTACCAATTCTGGAGCAACAGAAAAAAAATCCTACTCACTAACATGTTACATATGCATCTATTTGGATTTTAACAGCACGCAAATATAAAGCCAGACTTTCAACACTACAAAGAGAAAAATAGCTCCTGTGTTGTCCTCTGCTGTCATACATCTCACCTATGTGAATCTGGGTGAAGGTTCTATGATGCAGTGCCATGTCTGCCTGGTGATTTCATGGATGACATACTAGAAACATGGCCAACTTGTGGAATTATCTATTTGCATTGCTGACTGGGAAATTGTTTTCAAACACTGGTCAAGGGCTGGGTAGCATCCTTCTAAGCCAACATAAATCACTACCTGAGTGCTCTTAATGATTCTAGGACAGGAAATGATCTTGGCAATCACCTAACCTAATCCCTCATCTGATGTTTCAATGATTTCTTTTCACCTATGACTGTGTTAGCCTATAGACAAAGTAGAATGGCTTAAGCAATATAATTATGCTAGGATTCCATATGCATAAGCCCTATCTGGAGGGTAAATGAAGCCATATGTATATTCATACATAAAATCCTATTTTTATTTATTTATTTTTTTTAATACAATCCTATTTTTAAAGAAGCTGGTCTTCAAGTTTCCTGGCTGAAAAGGAAAACACTGCTGACATTCCTAGCCACTTCCCTCAGCATTTTGCTGGTCTATGCTTTATCACATGACTGGGATCAATGAGGTGTAAATAGAACATAGAGTAAAAAGAGGACATCACAAAAGTCTGATGGATCAATCTTAGCCTGGAACAAATACTTAACTGGATATTTTACCTTGGGCAAGTTCACTGGCAAGTTGATCTTCAGTTTCTTCATCTTAAAACAAGGAGATAAAAGTAGATTCATAAATGTTGCTTTAAGTTTTAAAATTCCTCAAATCTCACTATATGTAGATGGAGAATATACTCTCCATCCTATCCTTTCCTGCTTATATAATGTGGACTGCATCCTTCTGATAAGTTTCTTTATATTCCTAAGTCTCTACAACTATCTTATATAGACCTTTCCTCTCCAGGTGATCCTTTGAAATATCCTTGAAGTTGCAGCCAACTGTCACAGGGTCTGCAGGGGGGTCGGGTAGTATGTTAGTTTTCTCCCACTGTAACAAACTGCCACAAACACAGTCACTAGAAACAACACAAATCTATTATCTCACAGTTGTGCAGGTCAGAAGTATAAGCTAGCTCAACTGCTTTTTCTCATCAAGGTTTCACAAGGCCAAAATCAAGAAGTTGTCTAGTTTACACCCTTTCTGACTACGCAAAAAAATTTTTTTCCTTGTAACTTAATACATAGGTTCTAGGAATTAAGGCATGGACATCTGGGGGAGCCACGATTCTCCTGATGTGGTGCGAATGAAAAGGAAATTGGAAGCACAGAAAACACTTTTCTCCATAGTACTGATCTGCCTAGGGGTCTTTCTTTTCTTTAATTCAACCAGACACTTAAAATATTAACTCACATATAATGTGCATTATTACATACATGGTACTTTACTTGTATTTAAATGTATTAACTCATTTAATCCTCATAAAGTTAAATCCTATTGTTATCCCCATTTGACAATGGAGGCAACTGAGGCTCAAATTTAAATACCTTGTCCACACAGTTTGTTAAGTAGAAGAGCCGCGATTTAAGCCCAGTTTCTCTGACTCCAGAATTATACCCCTTGACATTTTATAGCTGAGAAATCAGAGGCTCACAGAACTCTTTGAGCTTCCCCAAAGACACATAGATGTTTAATGAAAGTGTTCAGAATGAAATCAGATCCACACAAGTCTGTATATCTGGCTCTACTGGGCTGGTGGCCCACATGTGCCCGATGCCCTGAAGTCAAAGTTGATCTCACAATACATGTGTCCTTACTTTACTTCACTAGCTTTTATTAGTCTTTTCTCCACATCTCTGAAAGTATAGGTTCTTTCACAGCCGAAGCAGCTTTTAAAATATTGGCAGATTTTTTAATACTATAAATGCTATACTTCAGTAATGCTAAAATATAAATCCAAAAGAACTAGGACTTAGACCTTGGACCCCCATAATCAACTTCCAGCATAGTAGGTAGGAAAGAGGGTAGCTATCTGAGCCAAAAGGAAGTGGAAGAAGGATAACTCACCAAGAACTGTGTATGAATGACTAGAGTCTGTAATATCCACTCTCTGTTTTATCTGTTTTTTGCTGAAGCATGTAAATATGCAGGTGGTCCTAAAACTGCTATAGCCCACTGTGTAATTGGTGACACACAATATTAAAGGTTTATTCATGTTCCCAAGGCTGGATATTAATATAGAGAACAATTAATAGCTCTTTTCATAATTCATTGATGGGGCATTTTGAAATTTTACTGAAGTTTCTCCCAAGTATGGATATTGAGATCATGGTCAATTCTGCAAAGAGTATGATTTCAGACAAATTTAGAAAGCTCAGGAAGTTACTGTGTAAGACTCACTTATTCACTATCTTTAAAGAATAAAATATTTGCATAAATTAAGACTTCACAATTAATATTTGACATAAATTATTTGTGATTATTCTCATATAGTTAATAAATTAAAAATAATGTTTGCATAGATTTTCTCATATAATCACCCAAAGCAGTTCTTTTGAGACAGGTGTTATTATGTCCAACATACACATGAAACTAGGGTCTAGAACATGATAAATAGCTTACCCCAAATCAGACAATGGAAGAGGCAGGATCCAGGATTCCAAACCACATCTCACTGATGTTAGAGCCCACACTCTTAGTAATTTCACTAATGCTTAATCAATATCTTCTTCAAAGCCAAACATTTTAAACAAGTTTCAAATTTTTGTAAAATCTCAAATTCCTATCTTTTGAAGCAATGGAGCGAACATAATTTAACAATTGTAGTGGTATACCTAAAGGTGCGGATAACAGTTTTCTGTTTATTTCCAGATTTGGGACCATTTTCTAGTAGAGGTTGCTAAAAAGGTGACCACTTTGTAAAATGGAACGCTTCTGCATATTAAAGACTTCAAATGTTTCTATTTTTTAATCGCTTAATGTTCATATCCTTCTTTGCACTCAGTCACGCAGTCATGTCTTGACTCTGCAGGCGCATGGACTGCCAGCCAGGCTCCTCTGTCTATGGAATTTTCTGGGCAACAATACTGGAGCAGATTGCCATTTCCTACTGAAAGGGATCTTCCCTCTTGCATCTCTTGGGTTCTTTATCACTAGCGTCAACTGGGAATCCCATCCTTCTTTATCTAACCTTTTCAAAATGTCTTGTCATATTCTTTTTAATTTGCCAAACAGAACTAAGATTCACTGCAACCAAACATGCCAGGAGGTCAGACAGAGAGATTTAATGAAGAAGTATGGTTTAGCGAAACTTTAACTGCTCCAAAGAATAAGGTGTGACAAACTATTAGTTATAAAATGCTGATATCATTGCTCTGTTATATCTAGAATGAAGGCATTAGGAGAAAGTTAAATAGTATACTTCAAATTAGCTACCTTAGCAGAAACTAAGAGATCTGTCCAAAGTCTAGTTACCTGAGACATTCTATTTATTCATATTTACACACAAATGTGTATGTGTTCTGATTTTATAATAGAATCTGCTTAGCAAAGATTGCTCTCTCAATTTACCACTAAAATACCTTTTTAAAGTGGAAAAAAATAAAGATCTCATGAGTGCATCAAAATTAAAATGGAGCCTTAGACTACTGGCAGAATCTTAGAAGACATTTCACTTATTAATAGCAATGAATGGAAAATTTCCAATGGTAGCTGACCTAGACTGGTAGAAGTAAAGTTGACTTGCAGAAGTGGAGAAGGCTTTATTTCTTCCCCATAGTCTATCTGGTTTAGAACCCCAAAACCCAGATGCACCAGGATATGAATGGGTTGGTGTCAGTCTGCTCAAATGATGGGCTTTGAGGCTAGTGTACTGTCATTCCTTCCCCATCATCAGCAAAAGTCTCCGCTGTAGCCATTCAGTATTTGTTATTCCTCTAAAACAAGACAGAAGTTAAGGGAAGATCAGAAGGTTAGGCCCAAAGAAGGGAAGAAGAGGTCCCAGCATGAAAGGGCTGGGTCAGACAGAGCACAAGTGAAGACAACAGAATCTAAGGCTTGCTGGAGAAAGGGGAGGAGACAAGATGGAAGATCTGATGATGGGCTAGACAGCTTTTAACCATAGAGTTGGCTCATTGGAAAAGACTCTGATGCTGGGAGGCATTGGGGGCAGGAGGAGAAGGGGACGACAGAGGATGAGATGGCTGGATGGCATCATGGACTCAATGGACATGAGTCTGAGTGAACTCCGAGAGATGGTAATGAACAGGGAGGCCTGGCGTGCTGCGATTCATGGGGTCGCAAAGAGTCGGACACGACTGAGTGACTGAACTGAACTGAATCAGGAAGCTATGGAAGTTCTCCAAGACTCCACCCAGGGGTAGGAAAAGGAATTCTGACAATGCATTAGTGAGCAAAACACAAATCCATCATATGTATCTATCCACTAAACTGACACTTCAACTAATCAGTTTTTCCTTTCAAGAATGAAAAAAATTTTGCCTCCCATTCCCCTTCTTGGAAGAGGGGGAGATACAGTGGAATAAAGCTGTGGCCTCATGAAGAAGGAGTACAAGAAAAAAAAAGCTAACCCAGGAAACAATTAAAGTTTATAGCAACTGCTTCAAAATTAACTTTAAAATTCAGTATTATATAAATAATATGATTAAGGAATCGGATAAGTTTGGCAACATAGTAAAGAAATGAGCACATCAAAGCAATTAGAAATTCTAAATAATATAGAGTACACTCAAGAAAGTTATAGTATACATATGTTGCAATCAAAAACACATGACACAATTTTGAGCAACTAATGCTGCTGCTGCTGCTGCTGCTGATGCTGCTGCTGCTGCTGCTGCTGCAGTCATTTCAGTCGTGTCCGACTCTCAGCGACCCCACGGACTGCAGCCTACCAGGCTCCTCTGTCCCTGGGATTTTCCAGACAAGAGTACTGGAGTGGGGTGTCATTGCCTTCTCCATGAGCAATTAATAGTAGATAAGAATTCATTTGACCTTCTGAGGAATTTTCTCCTTCAAGCAACACTGTTTCAGTGGCATAGGGTGTCATCTCTTTCTCTAGGAATGGAATTATGCTAACTGGTTCCAAACTGCAAAATATTTACGTGAACATAATATTGGAAATCCTATTTAGTGGTTTTCAATGTGCAGAATTAATCTAGAGAGTAATTACAGAAGACTTAATTATAGACACACATTGTAAAAACTGACAATGGAAGAGCGGTGGCTTAACTGGCAGAAGTAGAGATATGTGGTAGCGAATGGAGGGGCTGAAATATTTTGGTCTTGAGAAGTGGGGGATTATTGTGTCAATTATAGCTTAGCAAAGCTGGAAAAAAAGTGGAAGATTCGAAGGAATTCTAAATGTGGTGGATTAAAAGACAAAATAAATTACTTTACAACAGTACCCCATAAAATAATATGAAATGTAATTAATAAAACAATATATAAATTGAAAAACACAGAATAGTATCAAAAATTGGAAGAAGACAGAAAACAGGGAGAGATGATGTAAATAAGAAAAATCCCTCATCTGTGGCATGTAGTCAATGGTTAGTGCATTAAAGCTTTACTTCAATGTAGAGTTTTTATCTCATTTTAGAAATAAGCAATAAGCATTATTAAGTTGGAAATTTAAGTTGCTTTTAGCATGTCACAGCTCTAAATAATGCTGTGATGAAAATTTTTGGATGTAAGTATGTGTATCATTTTTAATTTCTTCAGGATTTTTTTTTAAATTATCAGACTAAAGGAATATGACCCTCATGGTCATATTACCAACTGAGAGATAATTATATTTATACCTGGATATGGCTATTATGGAAAGACTAAAGACAATTTTTTATGCTTTTTGAACTTTTTTTTATTTTATTTTGAGATATTTGACTCACATGCAGCTGTAGGAAATAACAGAGGGATTTCCCACTTTCTTTACCCAGTTTCCTTCAGTGGTAATACATCGCAAAACTACAGGACAATATAAAAACCAGTCAACACTGACACAATTTACTGACATTCACTTTCAATTACACTCCTGCATGTGTGTATGTGTGTGTGTGTGTGTGTGTGTGTACTCAGTTTCATGCAATTTTATCACAGATGTAGCCTCAGGGAAGCACCACCACTGTTAAGACACAGAATGTTCCACCACCACAAGGATTCCTCGTGCTATCCTTTATATAATTACACTCACCTCCCTCTCTCCTTCCTTTTTCCTAACTCCTGACAACCGCTAATTTGTTCCCTGTTGCTGTCATGATGCCATCCCTGGTGGTTCAATCAGTAAAGAATCTGCCCACAATATGAGAGACCCAAGTTTGATCCCTGGTTAGGGAAGATTCCCTGGAGGAGGAAATGGCAACC
>SJYW01053112.1:0-10969 GCA_006410735.1 Raphicerus campestris
CCATCTATTTCCCATGAAGTGATGGGACCAGATGCCATGATCTTTGTTTTCTGAATGTTGAGCTTTAAGCCAACTTTCTTGCTCTCCTCTTTCACTTTCATCAAGAGGATTTTTAAGCTCCTCTTCACTTTCTGCCATAAGGGTGGTGTGGTGTCATCTGCATATCTGAGCTTATTGATATTTCTCCCAGCAATCTTGATTGTAGCTTGTGTTTCTTCCAGTCCAGCGTTTCTCATGATGTACTCTGCATTTAAGTTAAATAAGCAGGGTGACAATATACAGCCTTTACATTCTCCTTTTTCTATTTGGAACCAGTATGTTGTTCCATGTCCAGTTTTAACTGTTGCTTCCTGACCTGCATACAGGTTTCTCAAGAGGCAGGTGGTCTGGAATTCCAATTTATTTCAGAATTTTCCACAGTTTATTGTGATCCAAACAGTCAAAGGCATTGGCATAGTCAATAAAGCAGANCTAACTGTTGCTTCCTGACCTGCATACAGATTTCTCAAGAGGCAGGTCAGGTGGTCTGGTATTCCCATCTCTTTCAGAATTTCCCACAGTTTATTGTGATCCACACAGTCAAAGGCTTTGGCATAGTCAGTAAAGAAGAACGGCTCCAAAATCACTATGGACAGTGACTGCAGCCATGAAATTAAAGACGCTTGCTCCTTGGAAGAAAAGCTATGACAAACCTAGACAGTGTATTAAAAAAGCAGAGACATTACTTGGCCGACAAAGTTCTGTCTAGTCAAAGCTATGATTTTTCCAGTAGTCATGTATGGATGTGAGAGTTGGACCATAAAGAAGGCTGAGTGCCAAAGAATTGATGCTTTTGAACTGTGGTGTTGGAGAAGACTCTTGAGAGTCCCTTGGACTGCAAGGAGATCCAACCAGTCAATCCTAAAGGAAATCAGTCCTGAATATTCATTGGAAGGACTGATGCTGAAGCTGAAGCTCTAGTATTTTGGCCACCATTTGTGGAAGAACCGACTCACTGGAAAAGACCCTGAAGATGGAAAAGATTGAAGGCAGGAGAAGGAGACAATAGAGGCTGAGATGGTTGGATAGCATCACCAACTTAGTAACATGAGTTTGAGCAAGCCTTGGGAGATGGTGAAGGACAAGGAAGCCTGGTGTGCTGCAATCCATAGGGTTGCAAAGAGTAGGACACGACTGAGTGACTGAACAACAACTGTCCATAAGGCTCCCAGTCTAACTTCTTAGGGTTGCTACACTGGCTATCCTTAGTATGATTTCATTGTTCCCAAGATAAAACAGGGGCTTAAAACTTAAATAACCATAGCCTAGTGTTAAGGATATAAATTCATCCCATAACTGTGGAAAGTTTTATTCCTTGGCTGAATTTTTGTGTGTTTCTCTGTCTTAGCTTTGAGTAACTTTAAAGGAAAATTCAGTTTATGGCCAAGGTCAGATCAGGTATTATTAACTGGCCAGGTGTGATGATCCTACCTGCTAACATCAAGAGTAGCTTGACCAAGACTGAATTTTTTTTCTTTTAAAATAAATTTTCTAAAGGTCATCCAATTAGAGCCTTGTAGTGGAGAAATTCAACAAGGTAATCTAGAAGTACAAGACACCTAGCACAGGATCATGACCATGAAAGAAAACATTTGATTTATATTCAAAGGTCCAAGAATTCAAGAAAACATTATAAATAATCATGAAAATCAGGTCCAACATCATGGGTACGTTGTCTACTTCTCATCCTTGTCTCATCTTCTTCTCATCTCGTCCTTGTCTAAGTGTAGTTTTCCCTATTGCAGTGTCATTTTAAAGTGAGTTTGAAGTCAGCAGTCCTTTATAGACCAATCTGGGGCCTTTGGAAGTTGAAATTAATCCAAGAGTCAATTTCCCTTCAGTTTCACTGTATGTGAGCTAGTTAAGAACACCTGATAAAGGTTCTTCCATCTAGGTTGGACAGAGTCCTTTATGTCTTTTCCAGTATACATAATCCAGTGGTTGCAGATCATGGGGCATCTTATCTTCATCTAAAGATTACTGAGATAAGCTTCAGAAACAAAACTTAAAATATCTTTTAATAATCCAATAAACTTTACATTAATATAGCATAACAGCAAGGAACTCTCTGGGAACTGAGTCAGTATGTACTGAATTCCATTAACAAAACCGAAATTTAACACTCATTGAAAAATAATATTTTTCCCTCTAAAATTACCCTCATTTCTACCAAATATATCCAAGTGGACTAATTTGTTTTCAAAATAAGTCTGATCTCAAAGAACTTGAAATCCTAAGTAATCAGGGCAAAGAAACAGGAAAATGATAGAATGGGGAAAACTAGAGAGCTCTTAAGAGAACTACAGATACCAAGGGAACATTTCAGCAAAGATGGGCACAATAAAGGATAGAAAATGGTATAGACCTAACAGAAGCAGAAGATATTAAGTAGAAGTGGCAAGAATACACAGAAGAACTATACAAAAAAGATCTTAATGACCCAGATAATCACGATGGTGTGATCACTTAACTAGAGCCAGACATCATGGAATGCGAAGTCAAGTGGGCCTTAGGAAGCATCTCTACAAACAAAGCTAGTGGAGGAGATGAAATTCCAGCTGAGTTATTTCAAATCCTAAAAGATGATGCTGTGAAAGTGCTACAATCAATATGCCAGCAAATTTGGAAACCTCAGCAGTGGCCACTGGATGGGAAAAGGTCAGTTTTCATTCCAATTCCAAAGAAAGACAATGCCAAAGAATGCTTAAACTACCACACAATTGTACTCATCTCACACGCTAGCAAAGTAATGCTCAAAATTCTCCAAGCCAGACTTAAGCAGTACATGAACCGTGAACTTCCAGATGTTCAAGCTGGATTTAGAAAAGGCAGAGGAACCAGAGATCAAATTGCCAACATCCATTGGATCATTGAAAAAGCAAGAGAGTTCCAGAGAAACATCTACTTCCTCTTTATTGACTATGCCAAAGACTTTGTGTGGATCACAACAAACTATGGAACATTCTGAAAGAAATGGGAATACCAGACCACCTGACCTGCCTCCTGAGAAATCTGTATGCAGATCAAGAAGCATCAGTTAGAACTGGACATGGAACAACAGACTGGTTCCAAATAGGAAAAGGATTTGGATATAGAGTCAAGGTTGTATATTGTTACCCTGCTTATTTAACTTATATGTAGAGTACGTCATGAGAAATGCTGGGCTGGATGAAGCACAAGCTGGAATCAAGTCTGCCAGGAGAAATCTCAATAACCTCAGATATGCAGATGACACCACCCTTATGGCAGAAAGTGAAGAGGAACTAAAGAACCACTTGATGAAAGTGAAAGAGGAGAGTGAATAAGTTGCTTTAAAACTCAACCTTCAGAATGCTAAGATCATGGCATCTGGTCCCATCACTTCATGGCAAATAGATGGGTAAATAATGGGAATGGTAACAGACTTTATTTTTTTGGTGTCCAAGATCACTGCAGATGGTGACAGCAGCCATGAAATTAAATGGCGCTTGCTCCTTGGCAGAAAAGTTATGACCAACCTAGACAGCATATTAAAAAGCAGAGATATTACTTTGCCAACAAAGTTCGGTCTAGTCAAAGCTATGATTTTTCCAGTAGTCATTTATGGATGTTAGAGTCGGACTGTAAAGAAAACTAAGCACCAAAGAATTGATGCTTTTGAANAGCATCTCTACAAACAAAGCTAGTGGAGGAGATGAAATTCCAGCTGAGTTATTTCAAATCCTAAAAGATGATGCTGTGAAAGTGCTACAATCAATATGCCAGCAAATTTGGAAACCTCAGCAGTGGCCACTGGATGGGAAAAGGTCAGTTTTCATTCCAATTCCAAAGAAAGACAATGCCAAAGAATGCTTAAACTACCACACAATTGTACTCATCTCACACGCTAGCAAAGTAATGCTCAAAATTCTCCAAGCCAGACTTAAGCAGTACATGAACCGTGAACTTCCAGATGTTCAAGCTGGATTTAGAAAAGGCAGAGGAACCAGAGATCAAATTGCCAACATCCATTGGATCATTGAAAAAGCAAGAGAGTTCCAGAGAAACATCTACTTCCTCTTTATTGACTATGCCAAAGACTTTGTGTGGATCACAACAAACTATGGAACATTCTGAAAGAAATGGGAATACCAGACCACCTGACCTGCCTCCTGAGAAATCTGTATGCAGATCAAGAAGCATCAGTTAGAACTGGACATGGAACAACAGACTGGTTCCAAATAGGAAAAGGATTTGGATATAGAGTCAAGGTTGTATATTGTTACCCTGCTTATTTAACTTATATGTAGAGTACGTCATGAGAAATGCTGGGCTGGATGAAGCACAAGCTGGAATCAAGTCTGCCAGGAGAAATCTCAATAACCTCAGATATGCAGATGACACCACCCTTATGGCAGAAAGTGAAGAGGAACTAAAGAACCACTTGATGAAAGTGAAAGAGGAGAGTGAATAAGTTGCTTTAAAACTCAACCTTCAGAATGCTAAGATCATGGCATCTGGTCCCATCACTTCATGGCAAATAGATGGGTAAATAATGGGAATGGTAACAGACTTTATTTTTTTGGTGTCCAAGATCACTGCAGATGGTGACAGCAGCCATGAAATTAAATGGCGCTTGCTCCTTGGCAGAAAAGTTATGACCAACCTAGACAGCATATTAAAAAGCAGAGATATTACTTTGCCAACAAAGTTCGGTCTAGTCAAAGCTATGATTTTTCCAGTAGTCATTTATGGATGTTAGAGTCGGACTGTAAAGAAAACTAAGCACCAAAGAATTGATGCTTTTGAACTATGGTGTTGGAGAAGACTCTTGAGAGTCCCTTGGACAGCTAGGAGATCAAAGCAGTCAGTCCTAAAGGAAATCAGTCCTGAATATTCATTGGAAGGACTGATGCTAAAGCTGAAACTCCAATACTTTGGCCACCTGATGATGCAAAGAGCTGATTCATTGGGAAAGACCCTGATGCTGGAAAAGATTGAAAGCTGGATGCAAAGGGGATGACAGAGGGGATGACAGAGGATTAGATGGTTGGGTGGCATCACTGACTCAATGGACATGAGTTTGAGTAAACTCTGGGAGTTGGTGATGGACAGGGAGCCTGGCTTGCTGCAGTCCATAGGGTCGCAGAGTCAGACACGACAAAGCATCTGGACTGAACTAAAGAACACCATTGGTGAACTCAAGCCTGGCTTCCCTGGCTTGGGTTGTTCTCTGTTGCTCAGCATGTCAAGTGCCATGTCAAGCGCCATGCCAAGGGCCAACCTCTCTGGGGTCTTTCTGTGTTGTTCAGCTGCTGGTGTTGGCATGTGGGGGAAAAGCAGTTATAGTGATAACTCAGCAGTATCCCCTTTCCTCCATGGCTGCCTGGCTTTCCTCCACAGGCATTTCCCACTGTGATTTCCTCCCTCACATTCCCTCAGGCTGTCTCCCCACAGTCAACAGTAAACTTTGCCCTTGGGTTGACCTCAAATCCCTACGCTTCACTTCCCAGCCGCTGAACTTTCTAGGGGATTTGTGTCCCTGTCTGGAGTGTGTAGGGCTAAGACAAGGATTGTCTCTGTGATTCTCATTTCATTCAGACTGTCACACATCAGCTGCTTCACTCCCCAACAGCCTCAAGTGCTTCTCTGTCCCAAACAATTGCCCTGATTCCTGCTTCAGTTTCCCCACCCCCTGGGTGCAGGTCCAGTCCTCCTCACTCTCCTCTTTATTCCACTCCTTGCTCATCCTACTGAGTTTTGCATGGGTCTATATGTTCTTTTCCAGTGGTCATGTATTCCTGCACACTGTTAGCTGGTGTTCTGCAAGACCTTCTGTGTCTGAAGGTGTATTTCTGATGTATCTGTGAAGAGAGATGTACTCCATGTCTACCTCCTCCACCATCTTCAGCCCGAAAAATTGTTTTATTTTTAATATTAAATTATTCATTCTCACACATTAGCATAATTTTTAAGAAGGAAGGTTCCTTTTCTTTCTTTTTTTAAGTTTTATTTTTAATTGAAGGATAATTGCTTTACATGTTGTGTTGGTTTCTGCCATACAACAACATGAATCAGCCATAAGTATAGATATATCCTCTCCCTCTTAAGCCTCCCTAGAATAATGGTTCAACGTTTAGACTTCCAAATCTACAGGGGTAGAAATTTTATGATAGTAAAAAGTACATTTAAAACAAACTTTTATTTTTTGGCTATACTGGGTCTTTGCTACTGTGTATGGACTTTCTCTAGTTGCAGTGAATGGGGTTATTCTTCATTGTGGTTTGTGGGTGTCTCATTGTGGTGGCTTCTCTTGTTGCAGAGCATAGGTTCTAGAGTGTATGGGCTTCAATAGCTGCAGCATGTGGGCTCAAGGGTCCTAGAGCACAGGCTCAGTAGCTGCCTAGTTGCCACATGGCATATGGAATTTTCCCCAACCAGGGATTTAATTTGTGTCCCCTGCATTGGAAGGAGGATTCTAACCACTCGACCCCAGGGAATTCTGTAATCAAACTTTTATGAAATGTATATGAATATGTTAATGGTTTTAAAATAAATTTTCCTCATAAAATTTAATTGAAGTATTTATATAAATTTTTCAAATTAGCAAAACATTAGACCCACATCCTGACAGTGCTGGTGTTGAGCAAAAAAAATAAAAGCACAATGTGAGAGTGACTAGTTCAGTTTCATTGGGGGTTATGGACTGTAGCCCCTCATGGATCACAGCCTTGTTGTGGCTGTGTTCTGTAACTCAGTGAAACTATGAGCCATACTGTGTAAGGCCATTCAAGATGGATGGGCCATAGAGTTCTGACAAAACACGGTCCTCTGGAGGAGGGAATGGCTAACCACTCCAGTATTGTTGCTGCAAGAACTTCATGAACAGTATGAAAAGACAAAAAGATATGACATTGAAAGACAAGCCCCTGTAGGTTGGAAGGTTTCCAACATGCTACAGGGAAGAGTGGAGGGCAATTATTAATATATCCAAAAGAATAAAATGGCTGAGCCAAAGTAGAAATGAGGCTCAGTTGTTGATATGTGTGGTGGTGAAAGTAAAGTCTGATGCTGCAAAGAACAATATTGCATAGGAACCTGGAATGTTAAGTCAACTAATCACAGTAAATTGGATATGGTCAAGCAGGAGATAAAAAGAGTGAACATTGACATCTTAGGAATCAGTGAACTAAAATGGATAGAAATGGGCAAATTTAAGACCATTATATCTACTCCCTTAGAAGAAATGGAGTAGCCCTTGTAGTCAATAACAGAGTCTAAAATGAAGTACCTGGGTACAATCTTAAAAATAACAAAATGATCTTGGTTCATTTCTAAGGCAAACCATTCAACACCACAAAGATCAAGACAATGCTCCAACCACTGATGCCAAAGAAACTGAAGTTGACCCTTTCTATGAAGACATACAGCACCTACTAGAACTAACACCAAAGAAGATATCCTTCTCATCATAGAGTTCAGTTCAGTTCAGTCGCTCAGTCATGTCCGACTCTGCAACCCCATGAATCACAGCACGCCAGGCCTCCCTGTCCATCACCAACTCCCGGAGTTCACTCATACTCACGTCCGTCGAGTCGGTGATGCCATCCAGCCATCTCATCCTCTGTCATCCCCTTTTCCTCCTGCTCCCAATCCCTCCCAGCATCAGAGTCTTTTCCAATGACTCAACTCTTCACATGAGGTGGCCAAAGTACTAGAGCTTCAGCTCTAGCATCATTCCCTGAACATCACCAAATGGTCAATACTGAAATCAGATTGATTATATTCTTTGCAGCTGAAGATGAAGAAGCTCTTATCAGTCACCAAAATCAAGACCAGGAGCTGACTGTGGCTTAGACCACCAACTCCTTATCGAAAAATTTAGAGAAACACTAAATAAAGTAGGGGAAATCCGCTAGGCCATTCTGGTATGACCTAAATCAAATCCCTTCTGACTATACAGTAGAGGTGATGAATAGATTTGCAGGATTAGATATGATAGACAGAGTGACTGAAGAACTATGGACCAGGGTTTATAACACTGTACAGGAGGCAGTGACCAAAACCATCTGCAAGAAAAAGAAATTCAAGAAGGCAAAGTGGCAAACTTGTCTGAGGAGCCTTTACACGTAGCTGAGGAAAGAAGAGTAGCAGAAAACAAGGGAGAAAGGGAAAGATAAATCCAACTGAGTGCAGAGTTCCAGAGAATTGCAAGGATAAGAAGGCCCTCTTAAATGAACAAAGCAAATAAATAAAGGAGAACAATAGAAGGGGAGACTAGAGATCTCTTCAAGAAAATTGGAGAGAGCAAGGGAATATTTCATGCATGGATGGGCATGATAAAGGACAAAAATGGTAAAGATCTAACAGGCAGAAGAGATTAAAAAGAGGTGCCAAGAATAGAAAGAAATATACAAAAGAGGTCTTACTGATCAGGATAACCAAGATGGTATGATTACTCACCTAGAGCCAGACATCCTGGAGTGTGAAATCAAGTGGGCCTTAGAAAGCATTATTACAAACAAAGCTGGTAGAGATGATGGAATGCCTACAGAGCCATTTCAAATCCTAAAAGATGATGCTGTTAAAGTGCTGCACTCAATATGTCAGCAAATTTGGAAAGCTCAGCAGTGGCCACAGGACAAAAAAAATATCAGTTTTTATTCCAAGCCCAAAGAAGGGCAATGTTAAAGAATGTTCAGAATACTGTATAATTGCATTCATTTTGCATGCTGGTAAAGTTATGCCCCAAATCCTTCAAGCGTGGCTTCAACAATACATGTACCAAGAACTTCCAGATAGATGTACAAGCTGGATTTAGAAAAGGCAGAAGAGCCAGAAATCAAATTACCAACATTCACTGAATCATAGAGAAAGCAAGTGAAGTACAGAAAAACATCTACTTCTGACTTCT
Source organism: Raphicerus campestris (assembly GCA_006410735.1). Taxonomy (NCBI): domain Eukaryota; kingdom Metazoa; phylum Chordata; class Mammalia; order Artiodactyla; family Bovidae; genus Raphicerus; species Raphicerus campestris. The sequence goes on from SJYW01053112.1 coordinate 8,912, forward strand.
GATTCATTGATTATGTGAAAGCTTTTGACTGTGTAGATCACAACAAATGTGGAAAATCCTTTTTTTTAATATATTTTTATTGAAGCATAATTGCTTTACAGATTTTTGCTGTTTTCTGTCAAAAATCAACATGAATAAGCCATAGGTAGACATATATCCCCTCCTTTATGAACCTCCCTCCCATCTCCCTCCTCATCCCACCCCTCCAGGCTGACACAGAGTCACTGTTTCAGTTTCCTGAGCCATACAGCAAATTTCCATTGGCTATCTATTTTACATATGGTAGTGTAAGTTTCCTTGTTACTCTTTCCATACATCTCACCCTCTCCTCCCCTCTCCCCATGTCCATAAGTCTATTCTCTATGTCTGTTTCTCCATTGTTGCCCTGTAAATAAATTCTTCAGTACCAATTTTCTATAGTCTGTATATATTTATTAGAATAAGGTATTTATCTATCTCTTTCTGACTCACTTCACTCTATATAATAGGTTCTAGGTTCATCCACCTCATTAGAACTGACTCAAATGCATTTCTTTTTATAGCTGAGTAATATTCCATTGCGTAGATGCACCACAATTTATCCATCCATTCATCTCTCGATGGAAATCTAGGCTGCTTCCATGTTCTAGCTATTGTAAACAGTAAACAATGGAATACATGTGTCTCTTTCAATTTTGGTTTCCTCAGGGTATATGCCTAGGAGTGGGATTGCTGGGTCATATGGTGGTCCTATTCCTAGTTTTTAAAGGAATCTCCATAACATCCTCCATAGTGGCTGTATCAATTTACATTCCCACCAGCAGTGCAAGAACGTTCCCCTTTCTCCACACCCCCTCCAGCATTCATCATCCATAGACCCTTTGATGAGGGCCACTCTGACCACTGTGACGTGATATTTCACTGTAGTTTTGATTTGCATTTCTCCAATAGTGAGTGATGTTGAGCATCCTTTCATGTGCCCAGTAGCCATCTGCATGACTTCTCTGAAGAAAGGTCCATCTAGATTTTTTTCCCACTTCTTGAATGGGTTGCCCATTTTTCTGGTATTGAGTTGTATGAGCTGCTTGTATATTTGGGAATCCTTTGTCAGTTGTTTCATTTGCTATTATTGTCTCCCATTCTTAGGGTTGTCTTTTCACCTTGCTTATAGTTTCCTTTGCTGTGCAAAAGCTTTTAAGTTTAATCAGGTCCCACTTGTTTACTTTTGTTTTTATTTCCATTACTCTAGGACATCGGTCATAGAGGATCTTGCTTTGATTTATGTCATTGAATGTTCTGCCTATGCTTCCCTCTAAGAGTTTTATAGCTTCTGGTCTTACATTTAGGTTGTCAATCCATTTTGAGTTTATCTTTGTGTATGGTGTTAGGAAGTCTTCTAATTTTATTCTTTTACATGTTCAGTTCAGTCTCTCAGTAGTGTCCAACTCTTTGTGATCCCATGAATCGCAGCATGCCAGGTCTCCCTGTCCATCACCATGTCCCGGAGTTCACTCAGACTCACGTTCATCGAGTTCGTGATGCCATCCAGCCATCTCATCCTCGGTCGTCCCCTCTCCTCCTGCCCCCAATCCCTCCCAGCATCAGAGTCTTTTCCAATGAGTCAACTCTTTGCATCAGGTGGCCAAAGTACTGGAGTTTCAGCTTTAGCATCATTCTTTCCAAAGAAATCCCACGGTTGATCTCCTTCAGAATGGACTGATTGGATCTCCTTGCAGTCCAAGGGACTCTCAAGAGTCTTCCCCAACACCACAGTTCAAAAGCATCAATTCTTCGGTGCTCAGCCTTCTTCACAGTCCAACTCTCACATCCATACATGACCACAGGAAAAACCATAGCCTTGACTAGACGGACCTTAGTCGGCAAAGTAATGTCTCTGCTTTTGAATATACTATCTAGGATGGTCATAACTTTTCTTCCAAGGAGTAAGCGTCTTTTAATTTCATGGCTGCAATCCCCATCTGCAGTGATTTTGGAGCCCAAACAAATAAAGTCTGACACTGTTTCCACTGTTTCCCCATCTATTTCCCATGAAGTGATGGGACCAGATGCCATGATCTT